>LGRX02035164.1:0-37048 GCA_001247695.2 Cymbomonas tetramitiformis | reverse complement strand
AGAGAGAGAGAGAGACGAAAACTCGTGATTCGAACATACGCAATTATCATCGGAATTATACGCCGTTCGTCAAAATCACACCAAAACATTTACCCGTTTCGGCCGAGAGCAGCGCGCGGATCCTGCTTGTTATTTTTCGAATTTCCAAATGGATACGTCAACCACTGCGAAGAGAGAGAGAGAGAGAGAAGCTTTGATTGTTCTGACAAGTGTCGATTTCGTAAAAAATGTGTAAATTTTGTCGACATTTTCTTCAGTACTCACTAAAATCGACCGGACTCCATAACCTCGCCTCGTGATTATTGATTACCTGCGGACCTATTCCCACACTTGATTTTTTCTCTCGACCGAGTAACACGCATCGATCATACGTTTATTTCCTCGTCAATCGGGCAACCACGATAACCGTGCTAACGCGGGAGAAGGTGAGACGAAGATTAGACATCCGTGAATACTATTCAACATTTATATGTATGATGAATATACAAAAGGTATACACTTTACATCGCAGACTCGCACTCGAGCCACCGGCGTTCCGCAAGGACATCGCACAATTGGTACAAGCACAAAGCGCTTTTTGGGACTCGAAAGAAGCACGGGAGCAGCGTATCAAAAAAGGATGCTGTTACTATATAGCGGTCGCTCGTTTCCCGGCTTGCTTACGACGCTGGTTCGACCGTTGCGCCGAGGAGTTTCGACGCCTCGTGGGTGTGGATGAGGATATTTTCTTTGTCGGGCGACAATACGACTTGCCCCTATCGGAACTGCCACAAGATTTACCCGTATTCGTGTTCACCCATTTTTCGGAACCCCAACGCTTGAGATCACTGCCGGCTTTGGTTTTACGGACGATCCCATTAGATTTTCGACATTTTGCTATGGCTTGCGAAGCTCTCGCGCTAGGAAATATCTTGTACGACCGCTTTATCTTATGATAACAGGCGTCTTTCGGCATCGTCGAGGAATGATCAACCTTCCCGCACGATCGTGCATGAAGAGCGTATATTTATACATGCACGTGTGCACCTACCACAAGAACAGTCTCATCCGTCCGTCGAGTCCGACTCAATCGGTAAACAAACTTCGTGCCAGCCCTTCGCGAGTGGTGTGCTCGCGCTCCGATTCGAGTCGATCGGAAAAGTCACGAAACGTGACCGTTCCCGTAGCATCGATACGCACCAGCACCACTCGCTGCATACACACGTCTCGGAGGACTCGACATTTATCTCGAATCGCAAACTCCCGTTCGTTTGATCGTTGAATGGTGTCCATGTTGACCACGCGCCACGTGATTCGCACGGATCTGGCGATATCGGCGCTGAGCACGTCCCCCACATCACTGTCGACGATTTTTTCACGATACAGTCGGTCGTTCGAGGGAAGCGCCCGCACACCGTGCACCGCGTCGAAGAGGTCGGAGCGCACCGCGTGACTCGGAGGCACGACCGAACGGACGATACTCTCCGCAAGGCGATGCTGAGGGCGTTCGCGATACTCCCGCTTGATGTTATCGCGTTCCGACTGGTCTCGAAGAAGATGCAACACGATATGGCCGTGACTCCCGCTTACGACGACATGAGCGCCCAAGTAATACTCGGAGTCCGCATCATCGCGAACTTGGAAGAGATGCACACGAGAGCGTTTGCGGATGTCGGGCTCTTTCAGCTGCGCTAGCAGCGCACGCGAGGCGGCGCAAGCGTTCGCCGGTAGATGGTATCGAAATTGGGCTCGATTGATGCGGACGTTGGGGTAAGGTCCGCGAACCACATCTTTGAGTGTCATCTCTCTCGTCGATCCGTACAACCCGTTCCACCGTATCGGGACGTGACGCGCGTCGGCGACCACCGCCTCGTATAGGGCGTCGTCGTCGCAAGGGTCCGTAGATCCGTCACGGGAAGCGAGCAGAAGCGCTCCACTCAAGTCGGGCATCGCGAGGCTTTGCATGTTTATCCACACCCGCACGCGCCGTCTAAGACGGCACGATTCGATCGACACGGCGCAATACTCTTGTAAAGAGTGCTTGCAGCGAGAACACGTTCGAAATTTGGCGGAATCGGATTCGCCGTCTCGCGGATGTGGGCATTCGAAAGACTGCAACAATAGGCAGAATCGCTCTCGCGGACAACTCGTTTTACCGTGTTAGGCTCGTTTTTTCCATATCAACGGAAGACTGAAGCTCTCTCTCTCTCTCTCTCTCGCCGGATACGATACTGGATCGTTTAACAAATGGAACATACTCGACGGAGCCGTTGCTTACTCGATTTCTTCTCTTCTTTTCGTGCTCGCTCGTTGTTTAGCCGCCGTTCAATATGCTTTGAACGATCTCCCTTTCGTTGTTTTCAAAAGCGTCCTGCGTTATCTTCGGCTTTCCGTTTTCCTCTTCGAAATCGTCCGTCGCTTCCAAGACCGACTCGAGGAGCACAAACAACGTGTAGCGCGAGCGCCCTTCTTCATACGGTATTGCGGAGGGGGGAGGGGAGCATGGCGAACGCCGTCCTCTCGGACGACGCAAAACCGACGCACCAAAACAAATATTGCATGTCGATGAATAACGACACGTCGCGGCACAAAGTTGCATTAATGTAGTACACATATACATATTTACACACCGGGGTATTTGTCGCTGCTATATAAGTTTGACAAGTTCGAGGAGGCGCCATGACGAAAAGAGTTAAGCTCGTTAACGATTTTACGGCCACGCACCGACAGGCTAAGATACCGTACCAGCGCACTAGGCGAGTGAAGCTAATAATGATGTACATCGACGTCCCCTGATACTATAGCACGTACGCCAGTCGCACGCTCGGGGTTTCGCCATGCGTCCATCATCGACCGCCGTTTCGCGATTTCAGATAACGCTCGCCTCCTCGCAATCCGTGAGGACCTTCATTCTTAACAACCACGCGACGACGGCCTCGTCGTGCGCTTTTCGCAACCGTCTGAGACTCTCGGAATCGTTCGCATCCACTCTTTCGCGGCTCTTCAAGATGCCAACGGCTTGAACATCGCCCTTCATCGTGACGACATCGACAAGATCCGGAAACTCCGATCGAGGATCCCTTAGCAAGTCGTCGACGAACCGAAGATGGTGTCTCTCGGACGCCGCGAGGACGACCTCCATCAACTTCGGCGCGTCCGGGTAAGCGCTCGAGAGCAGCGTCCGAGCGATTCGCGCATCGTTGACCCGGGCCGCGGCCAATAGAAAGCATACGTCTGTCTCTTCGACGGCCGTCTCTCGAGCCACCGTACGGATACCTCTGATCAGACGTTTACGCGAGGCGGTATCCAAATCCTCAATCTCGAAGTTCGAAGTGGACGCCGCCAGAAGCTTGACTTCGGCTTGCGTCAACGGCACGTCCAAATCGAACTCGTCGAAGAGCTCCTCGCTTTGCCCGAACTCTCCGCCGTCCCCGTACCCCGATACATAGTTCGTCGCATCCATAGTTTCGTTCGCGACGGATAGCGTCCACCGAAATCACTCTCGAGCGGGTATCTAAGCGGATCTGTTCATCAACTTCGATTATTCGCACGGAAATCGTCGATGAGCTTTTCACGCCCCGTCTTACACGGACGATTCGATCGAATAACGCGAGAACCCGTTTGTGAAAAAAATACGGTGTCTAGAATCAAACAAATCGCACTCTTCGTCTACGATTCTCGCACATCCCGGTGCAATTTTTTAATTGTTGGTCGTCTCTCTCTCTCTCTCTCTCCTCTTTCGCAAGCTGCTGTAGTTTCGCCTCGGTTAGTCCGTGAGTGAACACGTACTCGAATTTTCCGTGGTGGTGTTTGTAATGGCGGCCGACGATGTGGCTCGAATCACACAAATTTGATGCGAAATCCTGGAGGCCTGTATTTTTATGTTTTGCATGTACTTCAAAATTAGATCACGAGGTTGTGGTACTCGTGCGCGATCGTCTTCTAAAAACAAATTTGTCGAACGCGATAGATCTGTATTATCGAATTTAGAGTTTTCTTCGACCGCGTGTTTCTTTCCGTACTCCAGCAATTTGTCGACAACGTGAGTCATGAAAAACGGAATATATCGCCAGATTCTCCGAACACGTTTGGTATCGCGTTCGCGATGTTGTGAACATAATTCGTTACATCCGTGTGCGCAGCAAGCTTTTCAAAGCTAACCACTGCTTGTATATATGATACGACGCAAATTCCACGTCCCGAACAATTATATATATATATACGAGATACGATCCTCTCTCACTCTTTCTCGTCAGTGGTGGAGAGAGTGCACGTCCTCACACTTTCTTGCTGACCTTCAAAGGGCCGACAAAAAAATACAGCGTCGTGTGCCTGCCACTTCTCTCTCTCTCTCTCTCTCTCTTTGTCTCCCCACATATTTGACTGCGGTCGGCCGACCGGCTTTCGTTGTCCGGGCAACGAGCCCGAAGGGCTCCACCATCTCCAAGAGGCATTCCGATGGGAGATCGGGCACTTCCAAACTCCCTGTGCTGAGAAGCGACAAGGGCGCACGGACACCATCGAAATTTCAAAACGATGTACCCATCGAGAGTTTGTTTTCGAGTGAACGTCGACCACGGCGTATGGACGGGGTTGCTCGCATGCATCATCTTCCTGTCGTGGGCGGTGGTAGAGGAGCTGGCAGCGGGGCGTCGTCGGATGCTCGCGTGTGACATCACCATACGAACGAGCGCGTCGAACACGTTCTTCGATGCGGAAAACGAAATGCTCCTACGCACGACCGTGCACTACGGGACCGCGCTGCTCTGCACGCAAATCGTCACGGCGGTCGTGGCCACTCTCGGCCTGATGCCTTTCGCCATCCTCCGCGCGTACTCCAAAAGGTACCACGACGTGCGCACGCAGGATAGGCGATGCGTGCTGAGCGTTCGAGACGTGACCTTACTGAAGCATGTCGAGTGTTGGACGTGCTTCTTGGCGTGGACCGCATCGGTAGCGGTCTTCACGGCGTACGAATTCTTTCCTTTCGACACTCTGCAGGCGCTATACAAAGACACGCAGCTGTGCGCGATGGAGGCCCTCGAATCCTCGGCTTCGTTCCGGAATAGTACTCAAGTCGTATTTCGATACGAGAGTTGCGACGGATCCAGAGAAACTCCGCGCGCGGGCGCCCTGATCGCGGTGAACGCCGCGTCCTGCTTGTCGCTTTATGCACTCAGCGTGTACCAGATGCTCACAAACTGTCGAGACGTCGCCAAATGTAACCGTACACGCGACCACGAGCAACTCCCCCCCCGTGCGGGGTCGGACACGGAGTTCGATTGATGCCACACGCTCTTCGAACGGTGGGCCTTTTTTGGTTGTATTTCTAAATTGTATATGTAGAGGAAGATGTGATAGACACACACTCGCGAGCGTCACGCTCTCCGCGAGAAGCTGAGCGAGTGAATGGGTGTAGATCCACGTGGTCGCCGGCGTCGCCACGTCAGTGCGACACGGGCGTTCCGGTAGATGCCTTCGCATTCCTCAAGAGGAGACTGTACACTACGGCGATCGTATAAGATCTTTTCTATAAGGTTTCGTCAGTAAATTTGGATCGAGTTAGAGCTATCTTAAAAGAAGACCGCTACTCGTCGAGAACGTATTCGAGTGTGTGAATTTGTTTGAGAGTGGTCGGGGAAAATATAGAATAAAAAAGATACGTATACTGGGCGTTAAAGTGTATGCATGTCGGGCACACTCTAGGCGATTCATAGTTATGTTGTTAAGGGGCAGGCTTGACAGCTGTGCACCTCCTGACATCACGTCTCCGGTAGAAGTGTGTGACGTTTTTCATTTTTTTCTGTTGTTTAGTGCGACGAGACCCTTCAGGGGAAGTGCTTAGTGGGGTACGAATGATTTGGGACCTCACCGAGGACTTTGCGGTGGCGTCGATTCCATCGAGGTTACATCGTTCTTATCGAGTATAACTATTACATGCTCCAAGGTTTCTGCATTTCGAATAGCATATACGATCGCAGGTGCAGAGTTCGTGCGTTTTAATAAAGCTGAAAGGCGAACTGTACATAAACCAAATTCCTCGTCGTCTTTATGTTTTTGCAACAGTTCTTTTGCCAAATCAAGTTCGACATTGACCGTATCAACCACCGTCATTGTAGATGTATGTCTCATACTTATCGGTGTGGGTAGAGTTCGGTCATACGAACGTGAACTTATTCCCAACGCGGCGAACAATGCAGTCCAACTAAATTTGGACTTCTCAGTGGCAACCTTGTGTAGACCTAGATCGACAACGAGCAAACGAAAAGCGGGATCCGTAGTTTCAACAACGAGAAAGTTGTCAATATTCCAATCTAAATCGAGGTAGTATAAATTTCTAAAATTGAGCAACAACTTGTCCGCGTGTGTTTTCCATACAGTGTTTGCATGCATAAGCGTCTCAACTATCGCACCGCACTCACGCACAACCGTTTCTTTAAAGTCATCTGAGAGTGAGGTATTTTTCCTTCGATTCCATTTAGCTTTTAGCGACCTTAACTCGGATTTGTCTTGGTGAAGACGTACCCAATACTTAACAGACATCTCATTCGGTTCGTCATATGTACGGATGCCTCCAAAACTTGCATGCTTTAGCGGAACGTACTCGGCGAGAGCCTCATACAGTGCGTCGTAACGATCGGCATACAATTCGACCGATGGCCACGCCTCAGCTTTGTTCGTGGTGAAACCCTTTGTTTCGTTTGCGATTTCAATCAAATATTCAGAGTCGTTTGAACTAAACAGATCTGTAAAAACGCTTTTAAGTCGCGTCTTTAGGTCCTCCACGTAGTGTGAAGTGTCCATGGATTCGACATACTCGTGGACATTCAAAAGAGGATTGACATTGGATGGCTCGATATATATTTTCGCGTAATAATCCTTATTTTCGTATTTTACGGGAATACCTTCTAATTCGTAAGACGAAAAAATGACAAACTTTTCTTGATGATTTTGTACATATGCATCAAATTTATCTCTGTTTAAGCTTAAACCCGTACCTGAAGGTACGGGATCGGGCATACACACGAACGACATTCTTATCGGTTCTCGTTTCGATGTTCGGGTCTGTGTGACGAGCAAGCGCAACCGGGCGCGTATATATACTGTATCGCGCACGGTCGCCGTTTCGTTCTCTGTTCAATCGTTCTCCACCGGACTCGCCGAGCCGGACATATCGCGAGCCTCCGCCGGAGCCTCCGGCCTCTTTCTCGTGATCCGTTTCAAGAGGCGCTTAATACGCGTTTTCGCTTGGTTGAAGGTTTGCACGTCGTGCGCCTTGATATAAATCGTTCCTTCGTCGCCCACGTGAACGTCCACTCCCTTCTCTTGAATGTCACGAAGGTTTCGTCCTCCGGTGCCGATAATGAGACCGGGAGAGACGTCCTTCGGAATGTCGCATTCGTACTCGTACACGTTCGTTCCCGGTGGATAGTCCGTCGCGCCGTCCTCCAGTTCGGTCCCTTCCGTCTCTCCCGAATATGCGAAACGGGGTTCCGCGACTGTTCGATCAGGCACGCGCACGCGGCGGTCCTCGAACTGCTGACGCCTTCGCTTGGGCAAAGGCGGATGCGATTCGAACACTTCATCGTACGGGCGTTGCGAATAGTACTCGTTTCGTGGCGGCGGATATCTGGATCTGTACCAACCGCGCGGGTAGCCGTCGTGCGCGTGGAAGTAGGACGGGTCGTAATCGAATTGTCTGGGCATCGTCGAGCACGAGGAAGATCGAGGCTCGCTCACAGCGATCCTTGTGATCGTCGAGGCTATCGATTAGTTCCAGTTGGTGTGTGTATATATATATACGATACCGAAAGCTCAATACGAGGTGCGCCACTGTCACCTTCGTCCGACGCCGCACGCAAACGCACGCTCTCTCTCTCTCTCTCTCTCTCTCGGTGTGTGTGTGTGCGCGCGCGTTAACGCGGGGCTTGCTGAATAAAGCACTCGCGTGCATTTGGTCGCGCGCCGATCCCGAATCGGACCGGAAAATGAATGCGTGCATACGCCCAAAGGGTGTGGGCTTTCCTTCTGTTCTTCCACTTTTATACCGATCGGGTTTTCCCCTGGCTTCTACAACCAAGTTTTTAGACGCTTATCACCATGTCCGAATCGGGGAAGGCTTCCTTCGGCACGAGCCGGGTAGCGCGCTTCTCCGTCAAGAAACGACTGGTCATTCGAACGCTGACAACGATCGTCGCTAAAGTCTGAGCCACCAAAAACCAAAAGTTGGAAAACATGAAAAAGATGTTCACCGCGCTGGAGAGGGATAAGAATATGGTGAACATCGTCAGGGTGATTTGAATCGTGTAACGGCCGTCGAGCTCGTCGCGAGGCACGTGCGGCGAGTTCAAGTAGTTTATCTGCCACGCCGAAAGTTTGCGTCGGACGTACACGTTGCAATAGGTGAGGAAAAAGGTTCCGCCCAGAGCGATCCCCGATTCGTGAGGTTCGTTTATGACGTACGTGTCGAAGAATTTCACTTCGTCGGAGTACAGATGGAAGTATCCTTCCGGAAGCATGTCAAAGTAGTACATGCCTCCGAATACGCTCGCGAAAAGCACCAGCGCCGCGACCACCGTGAAGGTTGGGGTCCGCTTGGTCAGCAGAACACGGCTCTCCTCCGCGTGCACGACGACCTGCGTCGAGCGGGTCTTGGGGATTCTCTTCATCACGACGAACGACCGAGCTTACGAAAGGACGCGCCTCACAAATACGCAGACCATCGCGAACGATCCATTCGCACGTTTCGGACGACAGACGAACCGACGCTTTTCGGGCACGTGGAGACACAACCACGGAAGGTCGATAGCTAGCCGACCGACGGTATATATAGTGTCACGAGGTCCGAGCCGCTCGCGTGAGCTCGCTGGATCGGATCGATCGAAATGACGATCGCCGATACGGCGCCACCGCCACTTTCGGACCGAGCGTCGCTTGCTACGCCTGCATGGATGAAGCCAGGGTGGATCCGGAAAGGCTTCGCGTGAATCACGCTCGCGCCACCAATCGTGGACTGAAGCGAGATTCTAACGTGATTGTGATCGCGTGTCGGGACCATATATCGGTGCACAGCAAACAGAGGATCGAACTCGGTCAGGCGATTCACGTGGAGTACCCGTGGACACGAAGCGGACGCCATGGCTCCGATTGGAACTGGCATCTGGTGTTCAACTACCTCAGTTGCGAGAAGGCTCGTCGCTCTTCGGATTACCCCGACATGCTGCACGTGTTCGACCGATGGGATCCCGTGATCATCCGTGCGAGGGACGCGCGAGACAATCGGTGGCTCGCGGAGCTTTCGGTGAAGTACGCCATTTCCAAAGAGGCGCTATGGCGCTTTTATAACGTCGTGTGCTCGCATTGCATGCAGAGCGTCTACGACGAAGATCTTCATGAGGACGGTGAGGGGAGCATGTACGTTTCGTGCGACGACGACGGAAACCCGTTGGTGCAGCGCGGTGAGGCATCCTTCCTACGTTCGGTCACAAAGAGAGAGAGAGAGCGCGCGATATAGTAAGGACGAGGTGTGCCGCTTACGGGACGTCGTCGCGGGTGGTGCGCCTCGCTCACAGGAATGTACGACGTGCTTGGATGCGTGCGTCACAGATGCGACGCGAACGCTTATTGCACGCCTTACGATACGGGGGTCGACCAGGGCACCCTATGCCTTTACGCTTCTCGCCGAATCGACCGAGGGGAAGAGATATGCATCTCCTACGCGAATCCCAATCTCACAGGGTTCCCACGCCGATCTTACTTGTGGGACACATTCGAGATTCGTTGCGACTGCGATCTCTGCACGGACGACGAGGCGCTCTCGTCCACCGTGGACGGCCGACGAACTAATGATGAGGGTAAAATCGCATCGGTGGACGAGGCGTGCCGTCGACACGAACGGTTCGGTCGTCGTCGAGTTTAAGAGTTCCCGATGAGACGCGTCGCGATCGCCCTTTAACCGAAGGCCTTCACCGTGCTCACGAAGAGCGGCTTATAGATGGACCGACATGTCAGCGCGGAGCAGTGTCTGAATGCTTGCGTGTGTTCTAAAGCGCCGCACCGATCCGGACTGAGCGTTACGTGTGTGTATATCACGGTGAAGGAACGTGCACTGGTCGCGATCAAACACCTTTACGAATGAGAAACCGTCCGTACAGTAAGGCGAGTAAATTCTAGAAAAAACGAACCAAATTGCCACGGTGAATATCGAGTAAGCATCACGCGAAAGTCGAAATATACAAATGCAGACGGAATTGCACAATTCATGAAGGGTGCTCCCCCCCCCTCCCCCCTGTTTACGAAAAAAACGCTAGCCTTTCGTGCATGTTCGTTCTGCTAAACGTTCGTCGCGCGCGCAAACATAAATAAGAGAGTCGACGCGATCTTCAACGTGTTTACGCGGGTAGTAACGTTTCCAGCATCGAAGCGAGCATGACGTCCCGATGATGACCTCGGAGAGGACATTTGAGTGGCTGCTGAAGTGTTTCTTCTGATTCGACATTATTCGTTTTGTCATCATCGGGAAATGCCTTGGCAAATATATGACGATACCAGTCGCGTAACAATAAACGTCCCTCACGAAGATAGCGCTCCATACAATTCAAATTCTCTGTAGAAGGACCGGCATTTAAAAGATCTGTAAATTTTCTGTTTAGACCACGCTTCCCAGATTCAGACGCAGTACCATTTGTATCAGCCGCGGGTTCTAAATACGGGTAAATAGCATCGCCTGGGAATCTTGAAGTCCGGGCTTCATTAACAACATACTGGCGATGATCAGTAGCGTCTGAATTCGGATATTTCGAAAGAAAGTGGGCACTTGGGTCCGTATAACCATCATAAATCATAGGAGCATGCTCATTTTTCATTTCTCTTTTTAAGTAATCTGAATATGTTTCAGGTTTAGACCGCTTCGATAAGTTGTTAAAATACTGTATTTGAAGGTGAAAGCTTAAATGGGCTACAAAATGCATATTGTCCACAAAAACCTTTAACACCGGAACCCAAATATTCGCTTTGTTTTCGATTTCATTTCCTTTCGCAACAAACGATTCGATTTCATTTCCTTCCGCGACAAACGATTCGATTTCATTTCCTTCCGCGACAAACGATTCGTCGCCGTCGAAAGCATAAAATCGTGAAAGTAAAAGGTCCGCGACGAAAGGATATAACACTGATAAAACAGCTATGAAAGCTGAAAATGTAATATTAGATATAATATTAGATACTAGATCTGTCGGCTCGTCGAAAAAATTGTATATTTTTCTGAACGAAGCTTCCGCTTTAGCTGTATCATTCGTTTCGAGGGCACGCAGCTCGGGACCAAGTATCGCGGTAACGTCCTTTTTAATCAAAGCAAGAAAAGCACGATGTTTATTGATATCTTGAATGCCAAATGCTAACTGGTCTGCTCTTGATAGTTTTTTTTTATTATTGCTTAAAAGGCCCCAAAGAATTTCTACGAACCTCCCAAAGCTAGGGCTGTCCTTGCGAATCGCTCGGAGGTGTTTACGTAGGCTCTTCTTGTCAGTCGTGCATTTACCTAAATCTGTCTCGCAGTCTTTGTTGCTTTGCTTGCATGTATCTAAATCTGTCTTGCAGTCTTCGTTGCTTTGATTGCATGTATTTAATGCTGTCTCGCAGTCTCTGTGGCGTTCCTTGATTTCTTCAAAATAAACGTCACTATTCTCATTAGAATCCTGAAGAGTCCGGAGATTAGCATCAGCAGCAGTAATTTTTTTATTTAAAGTCTTTAGGTGATCCTGATTCTTGCTTGACCATGCGTCAAGCTTTAGCAAGAAGCTGTTCACGGTCTCCCGTTCGAAATCCGTGCTTCGGAATGCCCGATACATATCTTGAAACTCCGAAAGGAGTTCAGTTTGCTTTTTGCTATGCTCTTTGATATGCGGCTTCTCAGGTATCGTTAAATTTTGTGTTCCACCGAGTTCGGTCGTCGGCCTCTCAGCTAGAGGCGGTTCAGGTCTCGTTAAATTTTGTGTTTCACTGAATACGATCGTCGACGCTGGTTTTGAATTTTCATTCTGTTTTGATTCTATCTTTCGGACTTCTTCACGAACATTTCCTGACTGTGGTGCCTCCTCGGCGGCTGGCCCAGGCATATACATTTGTCCGACGGGACGAACAATACTCATCGTGAACGAACTTCACTTTAAGAAATAAGCTGGCGTGTATATCCGTACAACTCTGCGTAATGCGTAGATGTATGCACATATATATATATACGACGACGCGCGCTGATGCGACAATCGACGAAGGCGTTCGCTTCTTCGTCGAGAAGAGAGCCATTCGTAACAGGGGGCTCGCATATTTCAAGGAGACGGCATATTGCGAAGAGCGCATGGTCACGCTAGAGTTACCGGAATGTGCACGCGCATCTAACTTACATAAACAAACGCGATTCGATACGTTTAAGCAAGTGTCTCACAAAAAAGCTTCACGCACAAAAAATGGCGAACGCCTCGACATTCGGAAAAGGCGTCGCCGGACGCTCACGTCTACGGCCGCAAATCGGGCAACGACGACGTCCACAGTCTGCCGCTCAAGTAATCCACCGACCCTATCACCGTTCGTAGCCTCCGCCCGTCCACAACCGCGTGCGCGGCGGGAACGCCGGTGATCAGGGTCTCGTTGGAGGGAAGCTGCGCGGCGGATTCCAGCACGTAGCTCTTCAAGTACAATCCCGCGATTATGTCCTCGGGCGCGGACGTCGTCGCTTGCCGCACCGATTGTTGCGTCGCGTCGACGTAATCCGGAAGCACGCCCGTATGGAAGCTGAGGGCGCCGACGATCGACGGCCTCGTGTCGTAGGCGTAGACGAACTGAGTGGAGAACAGCCGCTCCGGTATCCACGGCGCGACGTCGAAGGTTCCGTCCGTTCGGTTGTTCACACAGCCCACGAGTAGGTATGTACCGCGCGTGGCGTTGTCGTTGAACTCGAAGCGAGCTCGACCCGCTCCTTGGCCCACCTGCATGCGCTCGTTCAGCTCGCTTCCGGCGAGGATCGAAGGCGCCTCTCCGACGTACACCCTCCGGCTGTCCGCCTTGCCGGTCGATTGGTAGAGCTCGTCCAACCGCACGAGCTCGAAAGGGAAAAGCTCGCTTGTTTCGTTCAGCTCTCGCCCTGGGCGGAACGCGCTCAGCACCAGGTTGGCGTCTCCGTCGGTCAGGGATCGCTCCACCCCGGTCCATCCGCCCAGCTTGTCGCCCAAGGGCATACAGGACACGCCCCCCTCGTTGTCGCCCGCTCGTTGCGCCGAAACCGAGATCTCGTCGGAGGCGCGCACGAACACCGCGCGCACCTGCCGGTCCGCCGTGAAGTTCGCTTCGACGAGGACGTTCGTGGGCAGGGCGAGATCCGCGCGCCACGAGGTGGGCACCACGTCGCCTTCGACCACCACGGCGAAGCGGGTCTCGGCGCGGTGCGCCATCACGCGCAGGGCGAGCGTCTCGTTCGCGTCGATCCAGGTGACGCAGCCGAGCACGACACCGCGAGCGTGGAGCAGGACCGGCGCGGGCTCCGCCGGGCCGTTCGTGTACACCGTTATCGGAACGGACGCGTACGCGTACGTCACGTTCGAGGGCAAGGTGATCGGTCGGTAGGGCGCGAGCTCCGCGATCGTCTCGCCCTCGTCGGAGAGGAGGGTTGCGTCCTGATAAGAGACCACGCGCAAGAGCGGGTCCGTGGCCATGCGCGCTCCGCCAAAACGATCGACCGCGGAGGGGGGAGCCCGCTGCGCCGGAGGTGCGGGAGGTGCGTGGACGTTGGCGGCGCGCGAGCAGGCGACGTGCGTCAAGACGGATTCGCAATCCGTCGCCTCCAAACCGAAGCGAGGCTCGCCATCGAAGGTCGCGTTGCTCGCCGCCTCCCGGAGCACCGCGCATCGAGGCTTCTGCATGGGGTCCGGCGTGAGGCCTCCGAGCCACAGAGACTCCGCGTCGACGGCAGCGGTGTCGGCGGACGACAGCTCCCACCTCCACTCTCCCGAAGCCACGTCCACGCGAGCGACGACGTCCGCGAAAACGGGCGGGGCTTCCGTGCGCTCCGTGAGGGAGCTCAGGTTGGCCATCGCGAAGCGGAGCTCGCTCAGGTCGGTCGCGGTGAGCTCCTCGACCGCGATGTTTTGGTAGAGAGGGTGTTCTCGGTCCGCCAGGACGCTCTCGCGGAAGGAGTCGTGGAAGGCCTGCCGGAGCTCGGCGGCGAAGGTCGCGGCGTCCACCAGGTCGAGATCGGGTATGGTCAGGAGAGTCCCGCCCAACTCGACGCATCGCTCGGTCGCCTCGTCGCGGGTCCACCCGCCGTAGCGCGTCAGGGTGTGCTCGAAGTGCACGCACTGGAAACGGCTCGAGGAGAAATCCAGCCGTCGGAAGGCGTCGCACTCGAAGGAGTCGAATTCCGGGGTGATGCGGAAGCGCGAACCGAGCCGCTCGGACGGGTCGCAGGAGTGCTCACGATAGAGGTCTCGCGTGTCCGCGTCGACCAGATCGAAACCGGCGCCCTCGAGGTTCATCATCACCACGCGATACTGGTGGACGTGCTCGATCGGGGCGAGCCGGTCGTCGAAGTGGTGAGCCAGGTAGAAGTCGGCGGTCTCCTCCTCGTTCGCCAGCGTGTTTCGGTACGCGCGCACGTCTCCGTTCGTCGCGTCCACGACCAATCGAAGCACGCCTCCCGCGACGGCGCTCGACGGCGGGTCGAGCAGGTCGAACTCCTCGCTCTCCGGGGTGTCGCTCCACGCTCCGCTCTCGTCGTCGAAGGCGCGCCAGTACCGAACGCCTCGGACGGCGGTGTCGCTCACGTGCACGCCCACCGAAGGGGTGGGAACGGCGTGGGCTTCCGACGACGACGCCCGGTGGTCCTCGCGAACGCCGTCCGGTACGATCAAAAGCGCCACGGTGCCCGTTCGGCCGTGGACGTGAAGCTGCATGCCGACGAGATCGGTCTCCTCGTTCGCGAAGATGGGGCGCTCGTTGTAGACGATGAAGGCGTTCGACGACGACGAGCTCTCCTGCAACTCGCCCGATCCGTCGAGCGCCGCCTTCAAGTCGCCGGTGGGGGCTTCGTGACTTGGCAGAATCCATCGAGGCGCCTCCACGGCGAGCTCCGGAAGCGTCGCGTTCGTCTCGTTGCCGCACTCGCAGGCGTACACCTCGAAGGCGGCGAGGCTGTAACGCGCAGCGACGTGCGTGTCGTCGATGACAAGCCGGAACTGTTCCACGTCTCGATCGATGCGAATCGCGGTGCGCGCCCGGGCGTCGTCGATCTGCGTGTGCGATCGCTTCCAAGCGGACCCGTTCAACTTTCGGCTCTCCAGATACCACCTCGCGGGCACCTCGAAGTCCTCGAGAAACTCGACGACCACGGTCGACACGAAACGCTCGGGATTGGTCACCTCGAATATGGCGTGACCGCCCGCGACGACGACGAGCGGGCGCTCGTCGGCGGAGCGGGTGTAATTCGCGGGCGACCGGTCCGGCGTCTGCGGGGACGGGCCGTACACGCGGAACCCTTCCAGCGCCACGGTCGTCGCGTCGTCGGAAGCCCCGCCGAACTCCAAGCGCAGCGCCGTGGTCGAAACGGACCCCTCGCCGGAGACGTAGACCACCGTGCGCTTCAGGTCCGCGTCCTCGGGACCGAGCAGAAGGCGATCTCGACCGGCGCGCTCCACCGCGAGCTCGAAGGGCAGGTAGGAAGTGTGTCCCAACTCCTCGTCCAGCACCGCGTGATAGAAGATCTCCACGCCTTTGAGGAGAGCGTGATCCGCGAGGGTGAGCTCGATCCGTCCGACCGACGTCGGTTCGCTGAAGTTGTAGATGATGGCGGTCTTTCCGAACCCCTCGTCCAGCGAGAGCTCCGCGCTCGATTCGAAGCTGTTCGCGGGTTCCAGCAGGTCGAGCACCAGGTGGCACTCGCCCAGTAGATGGATGGAGTGATTCGCCTGCGCGTCGTTCAGCGCGCATCGCGTCAGCTGCGTGGACCCGACGCTCTGGATGTCGTCCTCCGTCGATGCTTCGTAGGCCTCCGCCTCCATGCTTCCGAGGTAGCTCAGAAGCGGTTGCTGCGAGAGGCGAAGGCTCTCGTCGTCCATGGTCACGGCGAGTTCGCGAGGGAGCTCGCAGTGCGCGTAACGAGCGGCCCTCCCTACGTCTCGGCGTCGGAGGTCGTAGCGCACGGGTCGGTGCGTTCCGACCGGATGAAGATCGAACTCCTCCGTCCGGTAGGTACCGTGACTCGTCCAATAGTGTCCGCCATGGGAGAACTGCACCTCGATCTCTCGCGGGGCCGACGCCTCGGAGGAGTCGTACGCGAATTGGACGTAGCGCGGCGGTCTCTGGTCCGCGGGGAATGTGTAATTCAACAGCACGGGGAACACGGCGCGGTCGTACACCGCGGGAGCGTCGTTCACGCTTATGTCCGAGCGGTACATGCGGTTCTGGTTCTCCGACCCGTCGTGCAGCACCGAGGGATCGCTCTGCGAGAGGTTATTCGAGAAGAAGGTGGACTCGGGCTGGAGTAAACGCAGGTGGTCATCCAAAAAGCTCGCCTCCATGAGCTCCAGCGGTCCCGCGCGGTCGATCGTGTCCTTGATCACCAGCGTCCAATGTCGCGCGCCCGTCGCCGGTCGCGCCTCGTTCAGCGGAACGCTCAGCGGAACGTTGGAGTGAAGGTCGTCCTCTCGCACGTCATAAAAAGCGTGCTCGGTCCAGGTCGGGCGCAGGCTATCGCGATCCGCGACCGTGTCCGATCCGAACAGCGCCCACTCCGTCAGGGAGATCATGTTCGACGTCGTCAAGTCTCGGAAAGTGAGGATGAACTCGTTGCACGCAAATTCGCTGGCCACGATGTACTCCGTGCCGCGCCAAGTGTACCACTCGTTTTCGACCGCGCCGTCACGTCGGTGAAGCTCCCGCCGTTCTCCCTGCTCGCACACGCCGGAGAGCGTCCACGATCTGGGCGCGTAGCGCGCTCGATCTTTGATCGGGGGATGCAGCTCGTACCACAACAGATACGTGAACTCCGGAAGACGGAGCGTCACGCTGTAGTGTCGCATTTCGGGGCTCACGACCAGATTCGTCGTGGTGTACTCGATCACTTTGGAGTTGGAATACAAGACCGCGGCCGTCTCGTTTCGCATGTCGAGGTGATCGAACAGCTTGGCTGGAGAGGATTTCGTTAGGTGACCAGGCTGCTGGTCGCCGTCGACCCGCAATTCGTACGCCCCGTTGCCGTGAGACTGGTTGGAAACGAAAAGGTCCATGACGATGGGCCCGGAGTTGGCGGACCGCACCCCGAGATTCTCTCCGAGGTCGTATCCCGAGGTCGTCAGGTATCCCGCGGAGACGGCCTCCTCCTTAAACCCGATGGGCGGATACCGCTTCGGAATCACCGAATCGTCGAGGACCCGCACGGGCTCGCTGAGGTTGCCGCTCGCGTAATACACCCGCATCCCGGTCATGGCGTAACCGTTGTCGTTGCCGGCCCACACCACGGAGGACGGGGTCACCGGACTCGCGAAAGTGTGCACGATCGACGAACCGGGACACGCCATCGAGATGGAGCCCCCGGAGTTTACGTTGTAAATGCCGTCCGTGGCCCAGTAAGTGCCGTAGGTTTCATCCAGGTTCGAGGCGGCGGGGACGGCCACGGTGGCCGTGATGCCCAAGCGCGCCCAGGTTCCGGTGTAGAAGTGAGCGTCCGGCATGGCTCGGCTGGTGAAAGCCTTGGACGTCGGTGCCACTCCGGTCTCGTCGTACACGGACCACTCATTGAGATTCGCTCGCGTGGGGTTGTTGTTGTGACCGGATTGATGCCCGGAGGCGGCACAATCCAAACGCCACGCGGTGGCGGCCGGAGGGGAGACGGCCACGGAGGACGCCTCCGTGCGAGGCGCGCGATCCGCGTCCCTCGGTCGCAACTCCCGGCCCCACACCCGAATCTCGGCCAACCCTCCGTGGGACCGCGCGCTGCTGAAGACTCGGTCGAATCGAAGCCGCAGGTATCGCATACCCGCACCCAGGTCGCACTGCTTCGAGAGGTCGATCTGAGTGGGTTCGTTGTTGTGGAGCGTGTACGACACGTAGTTGATGTGTTGGGTGCGCTGCACCGGTCGCAGAAGATCCTTGCCACCGCTTCCGGGGACGTGCGGGTGAACCACGGGTATCCAGTTCGGGTCGTCGTGCACGCTCGGATTGCCCGCCTCCGTGAGAATCAAACTCGCGGCGCAGTGAATCTCCACGCGGCTCACGAAATCGCGGTTCCCGCTCGAGCTCTGCCCCGGGTGATGCTTGTTGAAAATCTCCACGGAGGCGAGGCCGAATCTGCGCCCGGCGTGGCTCGACGCGCCCAAAAGTTGACCGTCGAAGTCGAGCACCACCGTCATGTCGCGCTGGTCGACGGTCGTTTCGAAACCGAAGTAGCCCCCGATACCGATTCGGTTGTCCCCGGTGGTGTCCGGAAGCGCGTCGAGCCGCACTCGCTCCCCGACGGAGTCTCGCTCGTTCAGGTGAGGCTTTTGGTAGTCGGGCTTCATGGTGGTGGACTCGAAAGCGGGGCTCACGATGCCATCGAGCAGAGCCCCGGGATGTTCGTGCGGGTTGTGCAGGTCTCGCTTCTTCATGGACTCCCGAAGGTGCGGCCGCGAAGGCCCCGGTCGCGCCTCGTCGATGAAGGCGTCGCCGGTGCGCCAGTAATAGCTGTCTCCCTCGTAGTAGCTCGGGTCGTAGTACACCCACATGGCCACGCGACCGATATCTCGCTCGTGCGGCTCTTCCTGGGTCGGATCACCTCCCAGCGGTCGCGCGCCGATGTAGGGAGTGCTGTTTCGGAGAGCCGCCGCGCCCACGAGAGCTCCCTTGAAGGGCGTCAACACGCGAGGCACGTCCGCGTCGTCGCGACCGGAGAAGGCGATCACCGTTTGGCTGCAGTGCGGCGCGGGATGCGAGCCGCCGTCTCGAAGCGGATCGTCATCCCCGCAGCGCAGGGTGTGAGTGCCTCGGTCCGCCACGGCGGAGTACCACGTGATGGACTCCTGCTTGTCGTACCCACCGTACTTTAGCGCGTTGGCGCGCGCGGCGAGCGTGCCCGACGAATCCGTCCTCACGGAGCGCTCGTACTTCTGAGTGGTAACCGAAGCGACCGCTGAAGGCGCGCCTTCGCACCCGTACATGTACACCTGGTAAATGGCGAGTGCAGGGTTTGCCGCCGTCATAAAGTCGGGAGCGTCCGTCAGGTCGTAGTCCTCGCCCGTGTACATGATCCGGAGACCCTTCATGATTCTGGGAGGGTCGATGCGATGCTGCAAAAACGTTCGCTTGGAGAGTTCGCTTCGCAAAAGCAGGACCCAGTCGGAATCTTTCTCCGCGTCGCCGTCCGGAGGAAGAATGAAGTAACCGTAGTGTGCGGCTATATTCGCGTCTTCGTTTCTCTGAGCGAGCATCAGATACGTTAGCGTTACGGCGGTCGAAAAATAAAGGTCCATCTCGGGGCGATCCCGTACGTAGGCGTGTGCCAGGTAGGTCGAGCCCCAAAAATAGTTCAAACCGTTGGACATGTAGATGTGGATGTTCGAACCGTGGGCGTGACCGCTTTGATAACCTGTAGTCGCTCCGCTGGTGGGCAACAAACGCTGGTCGCACCCGAGATTCGAGGATCCGCGCGACCAACCGCCCCACGATGCGAGCTGATTGTACAAGCTCGCGTTCACGTCTTGCGCGTCCGCCACGGACTCGGGCACGCCCAGGTACACCAAAGTGGGTCTCTCGAGGGTGAAGGTGGTGGCGTGCGCGCGATCCTCGCTGACGGCGGGCACGTAGCGATGCGCGAACTTCAAGCGGTCGATCAGATCGCCTCCGAGAGGCTCTTGGAGGCGAAGGGTGTCCGAGTCGAACGCGAAAGGCAGCTCTTCGGGAGAGTCCACCAGATGCGAAGCGATGCTCGCCCCGAAGCTTTCCGGATACACCGGCGCTTTGGTGAGCAGGGACACGCGATGCGGGTCCGAGTCGGCATCTCGGAATCCTCTGTGCATCTCCTCGATCTCGCGCCAGTTCAGCGCCAGGGCGTGGAGCCGCACGTCACTGATCCGCAAGACCTCGTCTTCGACGAGATCCGCCCCAAACTCGAAATTCCGTTCGCCGGGCACGTCTAGAGGTAGCGTGGCTCGAGATACCGCGTCACGCAGCGCCCCGCCGTGAGCGTTGCCGGCATAAAATTTGGCGACGCGCGTCGCTCCCTGCTCCGAGTCGAAGGCGGCCGTGGTGTGCACCCACGTTTCGCGCACGTGCTCCGCGTTCACGACGTCCGTGACGCCGCTGTCCTCCTCCGCGATGCTCACCGTGCGCCACTGACCGATTTCGGGCGACTCTCTGGTGTAGCGCAGCAGGGACACGTTCCGCAAATGAGTAAACGAGTCGCTCGAGTTGTAGGCGTACTCTATCGAGACCAAAGTGGGACATTTAGGAGGCGAGTCCGCGGAATTTCCGCACTTGAACCGTAGGCGATACGGACGTCTGGGCACGTGGTACTCGAACGTGAAATAGGTTCGAATGTCTTCCGTCCAACCCGTGGATGAAAAATGACCTGGATTCGAACGAGTGCTTATGTCTCCGGGGATCGAGTAAGCACCGTTGGAGTATAGCGTTCGAGTCGATGACTTGTACAGACCACCGGACGATCCGGAAACGATGCGTCCTGTTTCGTCTTCCAGGTAAGGTCCGGCGCTGATTTGGTACGTCTCGGAGGCGACGTCGGAAACTTGAAGGATTCGCAAACGCCAGAAGATAGCCAGAGGCGCTTCGAAGCTGTTGTTTCGTGCGAAATCCACGTGCGAGCGTTGTTCGGGGCTGCTTTCGGATCGAACCCTTTCGACGAGCAGCGCCGACTCGTGGCTGCGATACGGCGGTCCTCGCGTTGCATTCGCGGTATGCACGAGTTGACCGTACGCGGCCATCTCCGTCACCATGTATCGAGGATAAGATCCCGTTTGCGCCGGCTCGGGGAAGAGCGCGCGCACCGCCGTGCACGCTATCGGCGATATCACTCTTTGATGCCCCCAAACAGACCCTTGGACCGTCGCACTTCCGACTCCACCGTGACCGACGAGTTCGGTCTGGAGCGGCGCCCAATCCCAAGAGCTCTCCGAGTACGCCCCCGTCGCGTTGGGTAACAATCGTTGCCAAGCCAGGTTTCCGGGCGTCCAGTGTCGCCAACTGGGGTGGTTGAGGTGAGAGGCAACCGTGACGATCAACTCTTCGACGAACACGGAACGATTGAACATGAGGACCACGTGACGAGCGATGTAAGCTTGGGTGTTCATAGAGCCGTCGATCACCGCAGGGCCGTTGTAGGAGTAGCCCGAAGGAGCTGCCGGGTTGGTCCTCGAAAAAGCATCGGCGGTGGCTTCGACGATACGAAGCTGTCTCGCGTGCGACACTGGGGACTCCAAGGCGCGTTCGTCCACGAAGCGACCGTTCGGGACCGTGCGGAGCACGGGCGTGGAGGGCCGCGCAACCTTCTGCTCCAGACGGCTCCAGTACGACAACGTGAAGCTTTCGAAGGGGGCCCCGACCAGACCCAGCACTCGATCGTCGGTCGATAGGCGCAGACCGCCGCTCGAGGAGTTCACCACGAGGCTCCCACCGGCGAAGCGTCCGTGCGGCGTCACGGAAAAATCGAGCGCGGGTTGTCCCCGCGTGAGGTTGAAACTTCCTTGCGGAGCTTCTCGCCCGTTCCCGTTCACCGCGCGCAGGGGATCCTCCTCGTCTTGGAACGTAAGGCGGTATCGGAGGGCGTCGAATCTCGGGTCCGTCGTTCGAGTGACGAGGCGACGCTCGCTTTCGGGCACGCCTTTTTGGCACACGCACTTGACGTGCGCGAAGCGGTCGCAACCGTGCCAAACGTTTTTCGCGTCGTTGTAATAAAGCTCCGCCACGTTGTGCGCGCGAATCACGTACAGACAGCCGGACGGGTAGGCGACGGTGTCGATCTCCCCCGCGACGACACCGCCAAGTTGCTCCCGCACACGATCGCCGAGGCACGTTTCCTTGTTCGCTCGCAAAGCTTCCGAGCACGCAAAAGCGCCGAACCCCCAGGCGCTCACGGACGAGGAGTCGGTGGCGTTTCCCTGCGCGTCGTCCGCGGATGAATCGACCGTTCCGACGTAGTCGCCGTACCACACCTCGGCGCCTTGGACGAGCCCCGACGGCATGTAGTAGTACCCCGCGGTGAGCTTGATCAGGAAAGCGTCCGCGAGTGGTGAAGCGGACTTGGCTTCCGGTTCCGACGCGAACACCGGAAAGTACCCTTCCACCATCACGCCGCGAGGAGGGGCGGGAGGCAACGCGGGAGGCGGCGGCGAGTTGATCAGAGGCTCTGACGGATAAAATATCAGGGCGCTCTCCGTGATTCCGCCGGTCGTCGACGCGCGCACGCGAGCGGACAAGCATGTCGCGGTCGCGTTTCCGGTGAGGTTCACCCAGCCGTCATCAGGGGAGATCGCTTCCGTCACGTCGATGACCGTCGCGAACGTCGAACTCGCGTTGCCGAAGTCCTCGTAGCAGGTCACACTCAAGGATTCCAGAAGGCCGTCGTTCATGGCGAAGGCGATGCCGTCCACGTATCGCGCTTCGCCAAATCTGTAAAGCATGTTGTACCTTCCGTCCGAAGTGAACCATCCGGTGCTGTCGGACCGGTCGAACAGATCTGTCGGACAGCCCGCCTCGTGCCGAACCGGGGTGTGATTTCCGTGGTTCAGGGTGTGATTTTCGTTCGGAAAGCCGAAACGCACGACACCCTCGGTCCCCGAGGTCGCGTTGCAGTCCCACTCCCCCCGGGCGAGGCTGCAGTTGTGAGGAATCTCGTGCTGCGAGCCGAGATATCCGCGACGGTAAAGTGGATAATAGCCGTCCAGCGACCGGGCTTCGTCCTCGTCGTACGGAGAGATGTAGAGCGTGTCGCCGTTGGAGAGAGAGTAGGAGCGATCGTACGTGCTCAGGACCCACGCGTCTTTTTTATTCGTGTCGCACGCCGTGTTATCCGACGCCCGGTTCAGAGCGTGGTTGTCCGTCACTATGATGTGCTCGCCGGTGTACCACTCGGGAAACTCGAACCATCTCTGGTCGGGCACGACGCGCACACCCAAAAAGTAAGCGCCGATCTCGTAACCGTCATAAATCTTGCCACGATACATGTGTTGCGGAGTGTACGCCGCCAAACTGAAGTGTGCCGGGTCGGCGACCTGGATGTAGTAGTTCGACTTTTCGCCGGGGCGCGTGACCAAGTAGGTGTCGCGCAATGTTTGGATGTTTGTAAAGGTGCGATCCGCAGCGTTGGCGGTACCGTAATTGGGAGACCGATACTCGTACAGGTGTCTGCCGTTGCCGGAAACGTCTTGCCACCAATTTTCGGTGTGCATCGGGTACCACGCTAGAACATCCTTCAACAATGGATCCTGACTTCCGGAAAAGCCCTCCTCGTGGTAAATGCGCGAGAGCTCGTCCTCTTGCAACGATCGGTTAAAGAGGATCAGGTTGTTGTACGGATACGTCCCAACCTGGAATTGACTGTAATCAAAGCCGCACGTGAAGGAGGCTCGATCCCACGTGGGCCACCATTGCCAATTGCTATTCGAGAAATCGGAAAGGCTATTAGGAATCTCCTCAAAAGTATCGTTGTATCCAATGTGCATACGAAACTTTTTATTTCTGTAAGTTATCGCGAACATTTGAGCAGAATTTTGCACACCGTTGAATTGTCCTTTCTTATAGTGACCGCTGTCATACGCGTTCTGCATGTTATTGTAAAAATGTTGATTCGAACTACCGCCTCCAAAACCATTGTAAAAATAAATCGTCGGAGTATAAGACTGGTGTCGACTGGGTTGCACATATATTTGTCCCAGCCAGAAGAGGTCCTTTTCGCCGTCGGTCAAACCGCAACCTCCTCTATAAGTCATACCCCAACGATTACTCGCATCATATGGCACTCCTTCCGCCAGTATGGTGAAGTATATAAATGTGAATCCGGTGGCATCCTCCTGATTTTTTGTGTTGAACGCGCGTGCCAACTCTTCGTCCGGCTCGCTCATGATTGCATTGTGTCGATCCCAATCCTCTGGAAAATCGGTCGTTTCGAGACGTGCTTTGTAGCTTCTTCGATACGTGCTAGTAGTGCTAGAATCGACGTCTCCTCGTCCGAACACATACCAATTGCTGGTGCTCAAGGATTGGACGCCGACTCGCGGCATCGTGAAAAGACTGGGGGGCGTTGGCGGCGCTCTCGGAGGCGCGGGCGGAGGCGAAGGTGACGAAGGTGGCGAAGGTGGCGGCGACAGGGTGGGGCCGACATACTCCGTCGCGAAGATTCGCAGTTCCATGATCACGGTCGGAACGGAGGCGTACGCATCTCGAATGCCGAAAAATATGGCATCCGTGGTGACGACGGGGTCGAAGGTCACCATGAGCGATCGGCCCTCCCCGTCTCGATAGTTTTCGAGGAATCTCGTCTTTTCAAACTCGTCCCTCAAGGAGTCCTCCTCGGGTGGGTAGTCGTACAGGGAGAAGCGATGGTTCGGTATTTCGTACCTCTTGGACGAAACGTCGGTGACGTTCGCGCGGACCTCGGTGTCCGAAGACGTCGCCGTCCAGTTCGAGACGACATGCCAATTCACTTCGTCTTTACTCGCGACCAAAAGTCCCGCCTGAGGAAACTCGTTTTGACTGTGCAAAGTGACCGCTCGTAACGTTTCGGGAGTATCGAGCTCGACGTAGAAAACAGGCTGCGACCACGAAGACCACAGATAGAGGTAGTCCTCGAACGTGTGGTCGTTCAAGCTCGTCACATCGAGGTGCGACGCGTAGGAGTAAGGATCCGAAGAATCTCCGGTCACGTTCCGGTTGTAGTGGTACATGACGGGCTCGACGTGCACCCCGCGCGAGTTCACGACACCGATTCCGCTGAATCGAGCGTGGCCGCCCGTGTTCGCCTCGGTGGGGGCGACTCCCCAGAACCGGTAGCTCTCGGTCGCCGTCGTCAGGTTGTACGCGAAGAGGAGTAGCTGCTTTTTCAAAGCCAAAGGATCGGTGATGTCGTCGTTGAGAGTGGACGTCGTGAGGCGAATGGCGGACACCGTTCGCGGGCCGCCCCCGAAAGCGTAAACGACGTACGTGTACTCCTGTATACTGGCTTGGGTGTACCCGTCCGTTCCGCGATAAGCGTGCCCGTCGAGCATGGCCTTCGGACACATTCCGTTGGTGTGCGGCTCTTGAGTGTACAGGCGATCCCCGTTGGCGAGAGGCGTTCTGCCTTGCGAGTTCACCATCAGATATTTAGCGTCCTCGTCAAATTCTGTATCGACGATAGACACGCAAGTCGGGTTGCTGCCGAGGTCGCGCAGATTAGGATCGTTCGCGCTGACGGGCACGTGCCGCGTCGCCGGCTCTCGCGCGAGCATCCAACGCTGCTCCTCGTCGGGAACGGTTTCCATGTTGTTGATGTCGGCCTTGTCGAAACCGTTGATTTCTGGATGAGTCAAAAACTGGTAATCCCAGTATCTTGTGCGATAGTAATACGCGGACCGGTTTCCGGCCAGAACGGGGACCGCAAACTCGTTGAAGACTCGTCTGTCCGTAAGATTCCACGCGCCTTCCTGAAACGACCCCGCCGTAAACAGGTACTCTGTGAAATGCGATCGATATGGTCCGATGTCCTCCCACCAGTTGTCCGTCATCGGGTACCATGCGACTAAATTGTTCGAAAATTCCGATCGCACGTCGCCACTCTCAAAAAGACGAGTGACCTCTTGCTCGGAAAGCGGTACGTCCAAAAGCAGCACGTTGGTGAACGCCATCAGGCCTGGCACGGAGTTGCGCCTTTTGTTGAACACGATACGGCCGTCCGAAGACAGATTGTAAAAGTTGGTACCGTCGTTGTCCTGCGGTTTCCACTCGCTCCAGTCCGGCTCAGACCCCGTTTGAGCGAAGGTGCGGTTTGCACGCACTTCCCCATACTTACCCTTAACCATTGCCGTCACATTGGGGAAATCCGGATTCATGTTGCCCACATAGATATCCACAGTGGCGTTCGGATGCATCACGAAGGTCACCATCTGCGCCTTTTGTTGAGTACCGTCCAACTCGGGCATAGCATAGAACCACATGGCGTGCCACAGACGATAATACTGATACTCGGTAGTTTTACTGTCCGCGGCGTGCATAAAGAAAGAAACCTGCGCGTAAATTCGTCGATCGCCGATGGTTCCGTCTCCGTACAGATAAATCTCCACCCCGCGCGATAGTTGGCCCGCCACTTGACGGTCGTTCCCGTAATCCATTAGTCGGATGATGGTGGAATACTCGGAGGCGCCGCCTTTACCGTTGAGCATCATCCACATACTGAAAGTAAAAGACCGCTCGTTCACCGCCCGCGAGATCAACGGGTTCACGTCGGACGCGAGCATGTTGTTGTGCTGCTTCCAATCGTGCTCGTACCGCTCCGTGACGTTGTGCCCCATTCGCAGGTGGTCGTACTCCGAGCTGTAGGTTGTTATGGCTTTGTACGCGCTCCGAGACGCGTAGTACCAGTTGCTCGATACGGGGTCGGCGCTGTGCGTGGCATCCTCGATGACCCCGCGCGAGTAGGCCCCACCGAAAGAGTATTCGGTGTAAGGAGGTTCCCCGATCCACGTTTGATCCTCCACGGCCACCAAATTCAGGAGACTGTAGTAGCGATAATTGGTGGGACACGACCCGGCGGTGCACGATATCCTATCTCGATTCTCCTTTTTCATATAATTGCTAGAGGTGTACATACTTTGGTAAGGATTCAATTGTGTAGTACCACTGAACAGCTTATTATGGCCACTTGCTACGTGGAACGATGGCGTCCACCTGAATTCGGCGTTGGAATCGCCCACTCGACGAAAGTATACTGTGGGCTCGCCCGGGCGAGTCTCTTTGCCAAAACCCAGGGAAGTATGAGCGTGCAGAAAGTAGCGCTTGTCGTTGTACGTGTTCCCCGCACCTTCGTAGATGTGCAAGTGAGAGGAGTGCTCCGAGACGTCCTGCCACCAGTTTCGTGTCATCGGATACCACGCAGCGACTGTCTTGGGATCGACGTCTCGGCCTTGTCCACGATTGTAATACGAAGCCAACTCGCTTTCGTCGAGGGCTTGGTCAAGAAGCAGCACATTCGTGATCGGAGATTGGCCTTGCACGTAATCCACGGGATCGCGTCCGAAAACCAATTGAGTGGTGTTGCGCGCGAAATGCCTCGTCAATTCTCGGTCGAAGTAGCAATGGACCACGACCTCCGGATCCAAGGAATTCGAATTCGCGCCACCGACGTACACCTTGACCTGTCCGTCTCCCACCACGAGTCCGATGAACTGAGCGATATCCTGCTTTCCGTCTAAGTGCTGGATCCAGTCCTGCTCATCCCATTGGCCTTCGCATTCGTTCATCTGCGCCTGGCTCGGCGCGTAACCACTGTCTCCGTAACGAGCGTAAAGCTTGTAGGCGTTTTCGATGTGTACCCATTCCACCGAAACAAAGTATCCATCATCCGTACGAAGTTGTACGGTGTCGCGGAACCAGTGACCTAGGTTATGACGAGCGGTTATCACGGTCCAAAACATCAGCGTAAACTGCGAAGCTCGCATCATCTCGGAAAGTTTTTGGGACGGCGGGGAGGTCGCCACCACGTAATAGTCGTCGAACGATTTGTTACCGAACGACGACTGTGAAACTGTGTACGCGGTTCCGAGCGGTTGAAGGTCGCCCGCGTGGTCGCGAGCTTGCTTGCTTCCCGTAAGCAGAAAGGAGGAAGTCCGCGGAGAGGCGTAGAAGGCGTACTCGGAGCTCGTGTCGGCGGATGCCACCGCGGAAGCCGCTTCGTGGATGCGCAGTCCGCGAAGGTACGTCGTCGGAGGCGTCGAAGCTCCCTCGTCCGCGTCGAAACTCACCAACAGCGCGCGCGTGAGCACGGGGACAAATCGAACGGTGACATTCAGGGCGCGCCTCACCGCGCCTCCTTCTTTGAGGTGGTCGCTCTGGTGCGGTACGTCGACGAAGTTGCCGTGAAGGCCTTTGGTCATGTAACGCACGCGCACGTTTCGCACCGTGGGCGACCCAAGGTCGTACTCGGAGGCGTACAACAGGAGAGTCACCGAAGTCACGTTCCTCGTCGTGCTCATGAACCGGTAAGCGACTCCTGCACGATAAGAATGCGCCCACAAAGGCACCGGAAGGTACTGCGAAGGAACATTCGCGTCGAAGAGCATCGTCGCACATAGCGTCGTCGCCGCATCTTCGGACTGTGACAAAATGCCGTAGCTCACCAGTTGGTCTCCGCTCTCCAGAAGATACCTCCGTCCGACCCCCAACTCCTGGTGATAGTACACGTCATCCGTCATACCGTACGTGTCGCAGTCCTCTCCGAAGCGAAAGTTGTCGTCGTGCAGAGAGCTGGCCAACACCTCTTCCGAAGAGGTTGCGTATCGAGGCGGGAGGACAGGCTTCGCATCACCCGATGCCAACGAACAGCCGCGCACTTCGACGAGGGTCGCGTCGGGTGGATCGTCGACTCCGCGAACGGAGTAATCATCGCCGCTGTACCAGTAACCGACGCCGACGAGCAACCGAAGGGCATCCGTTCGAACGATCGTGCCGTTGCCCCACGAGAAGACGAAGTCCAACTCGCTCGTCCGGTGCACGGCAACCTCGGTCCACGTTTCGTCGATCGACGCTGACAGACGCACACTCTCGTACACGCGACCGAGGCTGACACGAGCGCTCGTGAGATCGTGCACTCCCGCGAAAGTGGCGTGAATCGTCATGACCTCATCCTCCGTGGTCGCGTTCGAAATGTTGACCATCGCCACGACCTCGTCGCAGCTTTCCCTTACGGGGTCGGTGTGACGCGGAAGCTCTTCCTCCCATACCGCGTCGAAGGCGGGCGCCATGTTTGTGATGTATCTCTTGGTGCGAGAGCCGTACATCTTGTAATCCAAGTTTCGGTTAGCGATACGCGCAAAAAACGAAGACTGCAATCCCGGAGGGTTTATCGCCACCGCGTAGTCCGAGTACATAAAATTCAACCATGCGTGATCCACGCTGTGCGCAAAGTGGTAATTCGTCTGTTTACTGCGCATGAGGTGTTCGCTGAAATGTGCCCGAGTGCGAGAGATATCCTCCCACCAATTGTCTTGCATAGGATACCACGATACCAGCGAGTCCAACAAATCCGTAGGCATCGTGGAGTTCCCCGTTCCGTTACTGTAAAGCTCGGAGATCTCGACCTCCGACAGCGCTCGGTCGAATATGGCGATCTGTGAAATCGGGAAAGACCCACTGTCCGTATCGGACATGCCCACTCCGACGGACACGCGACCGACGCGAACGCTCGGGTCGCTCCAGTACGTTCCATCGTCGTACTCAAAAAACTTTGTCACCACTGGCACTCCCGATACCATCCGTTGACCTCCGACGTAAAGCGCTCTTTTGCCCTCGGCTTTGGAGATCGAGATGGCGACCATATGCGCCATAGGATGATTCGTTTGAGAGGACGTCTGCGCCGACATCTGGTGTGTGGAGGTAGTGTACTCCGCCGGAGCTTTCGGAAAGGCGTACGATTTCAAGATCGTTTCCCGCACGCTGATTCGGAGAGTGATTTTCGGATAGTACACGCTACCGTAGTTATCTAGGTGCATGAACACGTCAAGCATCGTATCGTCGTCGAGGTGTATGGTCACGGGATAAAAATAGCCATCCCAGTGAGCGGTGTTCACATTAGCCGTGGTGATGGCACTGCTCAAAACCGTCCAAAATGCGATGGTAAACGAGCCGTCGGAAACGGCCTCCGCAATATCGGGACTTGGAGCGGACAAAAGAAGATTGGTTCTTTTCTCAAAAACGTCGTACGGAAGAAGTTCGTGAGGATGAGGCTCACCCGGGTAGTACCACCCGCCGAAGACGTCCGCGTAGTACGGTCGAGACAGAGCGGCTTGCGCGTGTGGCGCTAAAGGAGGCGGCGGAGGGTAAGCGGGCGTTAGGGCATAAACAGAGTTTTGTCTGTTTATCCAAACTTGGTTCTGCGCTTTTTCGATCCCGACCATGTTTTGGTTGTATCGTGACATCCTGAACCATCTCAAACTTTGCATGTTGGTGATGTTGTTGTACTGCAGATAAAAGTCGGACGCCGTCCCGCTTTCGTACCTCACAAATGGCCCTTCATTAGGAGGACCCTCCCAATACCAGGCGGAGCCACTGGTACGATACTCATTCATGTGCAATCGATAAGGTCCAACATCTTCCCACCAATTTTGCGTCATCGGATACCAATGAATCGTGTTTGGATAAAAAGATGGGTCCAAAGGACCTCCAAAACCATCTTTCAAAAGGGTCTGCACATCAGCTTTATTCACCTGTCGATCGAGCACCAAGAGATTAGTTATGGGCACCCTACCAGCTCCGCCGTGTTGACGATACTCTTTGTTGTAAGGATTCGCGTATATACCAACACCGACGTGCATAGGTTTGTTAGGAAGCCGCGTGATCGTCCCGCTTTTTGCCAACGAGGTACTTTCATGTACTCCTCCCTTTTGATGCATATTTCCTGTGAACATGTTTATCGCGGTCAAGCCACTGTGAACGGAAAACACCAAAAGAGCCGTGTAATCGGGATCGTTGTAATTTACGGCACACCCGGTGCCCTGCCAAAATACACTGTGCGAGCGCGCACCACCACCGATCTGTACCGAATAATACAATCTGTATCCACAAGTTCCGTGAGGATACAAGCGATATTCAACTCTTATTATTGGATATCCGTCATCGTTTATGATTGATACGTAATTAGCCTTGTTGTCGTTTTCGTAATCTGCTGTGTATATAGGTGCCCAAAAAGCGATTGTTATCTCTCTTTTGACATTGACGGCCACGTTTAAGGCCTCGCTAGACTGCGATAGAATGAAATTATAAACGTTTCGTGGTATGGGATCGACGCCGTTCGTGGCGGTTTGATAGTTTCCTTTCGTTGCTTCCCCGGCCATGTAAAAGTTGGACCACCGTTTGTGTGCTCCATAAACAATGTCTCGCGTCGCGTTGGTCACCCATTCCAATCCTGGTCCAAGGTACACACGCTCTTCCTCTTCAGCATTCGGATTCGCCGTTTTCATGTACTGGTCATGGTCGATGGTACGGTCGATCATGCGCACGTTCTCGAAAGTCGGCCCCGCAGTAAGTCGGTACGGCTCGCCGGTGCTGTTGACTTTGACGAAACGATCCGAATCGCCGTAATTTCCGGCAGGTTTGGTCAATTGCCATTTGAAGGTCGGATTGTAATACGAGTTATAAAAACCAGTGTACGACGCTGTCCATGTCTGGGTACAAGGTCCACCGTGACAACCTAGGCTTATTCTGTAGTATTTTGTAGTACGATCGTAATCTATAAGCATACCATCGACTTCTCCGTAAGCGCGATATTCGGTGATGAAGGACGGAGGATTGATTAGATCTCGATGATGAATGTATTGCAAAGGTAACCACATGATCAATCGCGATTGGAGTAGCTCGGAGAGTTCATTTCCTTTGCCGCGGTTGTACAACTCTTCAACCTCGTTACGGCTTAAAGCCGTGCCAAAAAGTGCCACGTTGTTGATAGCGACATTTCCTTGTATTCTTTCGAAGGCTCTCCCGATTGCAAAGACCGGATCACCCGCGATTTCTTTCCAAACGCTTCTGCCGCGCAAGAATATGTCGCAATCAGTTCTTGCACACCCGCTCACATGCGCGTTCACCAGCGTCGCCTCGGATCCGACGGATCCTCCGACGTAAACTTGAACTCGGCTCCACGAGTCCATCGTGATCGCGACCAGCTGCGCACGGTCTTGGCTTCCCGTCAAATATCCAGTATCTCTAACAACATAATCCATCCAAGTTTGGCTCCCGTTATAAGCGGTATTGCGGTACAACGGAACATTGTAGTCTTTATTTCCAAACCCAGTAGCTTGACCAGTGTGTCCTGTAGCATCGAACGCTGAGATTGTGAAGCACAAGTCGCGATCTGTTATCGCTGCTGCACCGCTTACGAAAGTCTTCGCTTCGCAACGACCGAATGTAATCTGTAATGCAACTCCAGATTGCATCACCCACGATTGTCCTCGTCGACCACTACCTTGATTCCGCAAAGTAGTTCCCGAGTTGGTGATGGTGAAAGTGGTCAACTGGTTGTTCGTTGTGTTGGTTCTGAGCATGGCCCAAAAGCTTAAAGTGAAACTTCCTCGATCTAGATAGTATGGAAATTTTACAATATCTCGCGCTTCTAGATAATTCCCACCATCGGAGACGGCGTGCAGTCCATCTCGAGCTTCGCATTCGGAGTTTGATATACACGCCGCCAAAACGTACCATGTGCTGTTAAAGGGATCCGCGTGATAGCGTTGGCCCACGGTGGACAGTGTGTCGGTTCCGGGAATCGGACTTGCAAGAAGCGCTTGGTTTGCGTTTTCGGGCGTCATCCATCGAACCATCTCAGGGAGTCTTGGAAGCATTTGATGAAGGCCACCAACACAGCCGGGGTGCGAACTGGTCCCGGATAATCCGGCTCCAGTTTCGTATTGCAAATAGCTTCCCGCGAACAACACTTCTCGTGTTGTGTTGGCCACAATAGTGGAACTGGTCGGTGTGGTGTAGTGTTTATTGGTAGCGCCGCGTCTCACTTGAATGTGATAAAGCGACGGCGTTCCCGGCTCGATAATTTCCTTGACATAAGCGGATTGTAAAAATCGAGTGATGTCGTACGTAGCTGGAGAAGCATCCCAACCTTGATAAGCCGTAGAAATGTACTCCGTCAGGTGCAGGCCGTTTCCGGAATGATCTTGCCACCAATTTTGATTCATAGGATACCAAAACACCAAACGTTCCGCGATCTCGCGTTGCATACCTCGATCCGCGACATAACCGTTATGCAGTTTTCGAAGATCGTTCAACGCAAGCTTATCATCAAAGAGCATAACATGCCCGATGGGATGCTGGCCCTCGATCTTCATTCCGTTGCTACCGATCGACAAGATCGCGTTTTGCATCTGGTGCTTTAATTTCGCGTTCTCTCCGGTGACGCTGTTCTGAATTCCAAGTTTAACAGGTACGATTTCCACAAGGTCGCCGTTGGTTGGAAACATGTTCATAATGTAACAATCCATACCCGTGGCTTCGTCAAACGAAAAAACGACGTGCTGCGGATTTTGGGTACTACCGGTCAGGGTACTACTAAGAGCGTAATGTGCTTGTTTTGTCACTCTGCATTCGTATTTGCCCAGTTGGCGAGCTTGATCATCGAAAAATCCCATCGTAAAGAAAAAATCATCCATATAATGTGAACTGATTGTCCTACCTTCACAATATAGTTCCACTCGGTGCTTCGTCTCGATGTCGAGTAAGTATATCGGTAGCGGGTATCGAAATGAGTTAGGGTCCATTTTGATAAAAAGTGCGACGCTAAAAGTCCATCTCCGCGTGTTTGCGACTTTGGCTAAGAGCCGAGAAGGCGGAGAGAGAAGGAGGTTGTGGTCCGTATAATAGGTGTAAATAGCGGTGTACGTTCCATCTTTAAGGAACGGACCAGTGCCATAAACAGACTTGCCTCCTTTCGGTTTCCAGACGTTATCGTGCGAGCAGGAGTCTCTCGTACCACTTCCTACAATAAAATAGCTGTCGTATCGGTAATCGGCGTGAAAAGGAGTGGCCATCGCCAATGATCGATCCGGCCCCGAGGTTACCAAGGTTCCCAAAGCTTTCCTCGCGTTGGGATGTACGTAATCGCCTGTGAGATTCGTGAGCAGACTCGATCCGGGGATCTCGCAGACGTAAGCGTGGGCGCGATCGCAAGGGCTGGCGTCCCACGCGCTGTTGGTTAGATTGGCGTACCAAGGCGCGTCGGCGTTCATTCCGACGGCCGCGTCGAGCGGTCGTAACCGCATGCAGTCGTGACCGAGATCTGGACGCGGCTCTCCTCGCAGCCAGAAGTCTCCATCGAAGGAAGCCGGCGAGGACTTCGCCGATTCCCAATACCACAAGCCGTCGTCGTCGCGCATGCCACCGATCCACGCGGCGTCTCGATCCGGTGGGGAGCTGTAAAAGTCCAGCTCCGAAAACGCGGCCACGTGCGCTTCCCACGCGGCTCGCTGGGCGAGCATCGTGTCGGGGACGGCGAGGCGCCCCGCGGTGACGCCGTCCGAGGCGGTCAGGTTCGCGCACCGAAGCGCGGCGGTGGCGCGGTCGCAGCAGGGGGCGTCGGAATCGGAATTCGCGTCCGCGCCGTTGCCTTGGAATCCGACGAAGCACCGACGAGTGGAGGACTCGTACACCACGCGAGGCGAGGGCTCGTCCGAGTCTTCGTCGAAAAGAGAGGGGCACTCCGTTTCCGGGTCCTCGTCGTCGAGAGTGCTGCGCACACCTCTCGGAGCGACCAGCTCCGAGGGATCGGCGACGAGACAGAAGGTGTCACGGATGCACTCCGATTTTGTCACGCGAGAGGCGCAGACATCGGCGTGGTACACGCGCAGGAGCTCTTCGGAGCTCGAGCACACCGTCGCTTCCAATCCCGCGATCGTGGTCTGCGTGAAGGGCGCGCACAGGGCGTTTCCATGTCCGCAGAGTCGCAGGTCGGTCGTCAGCGAGCACGTGTCGTTGGCGAGGACGAGCGATACGGAGGAGGTGTTCACCGCACAAGACTCGCCCTGGATGAACGTCTGGTCCGCGTCTCCCACCTGAGAGAGCACGGAATCGGGATACACGCACACGCACGTGTCGACGACGCCGGCGTCCGCGGCGCTCGCGCAGGTCGCGTCGTTCGACTCGGAAACCTCGTTGTAAGCGAAGGTCGCGTTGATCACCTCGTCGCCGCTCATGTGCCGCGATAAAAGGACGCACGTCTTATCCGGGACACGCTCGTCCGAGATGCCCTTGAAGACGCTTTCGTTGTGGTAGGCCTTCGCATAGATGGAGCACGCCTGTGACGTGATATTGACGGCTCCGTCTTCGCAGGACGGATTTTGGCTGTCCGTGTCCAACATCCCGGGAACGCAAATGTCCGCCTGGGAGCAAAAGTCGAAGGGTATGCCGGTGCAGGTGCTGTGGACCCGCTCCCGGCGTCGCAGAAAGTGCTCCAAGGAGAAGTCGCATCGAGCCGTCGCGACGTTCAGGTGGCACGGGGCGCGCTCGTTGCACTCCGCGGGCGAAAGCTCGTAACAGAGGCCGCCGTACATCTCGGTGAGGCCCACCAAGGTTTCGCCGTGGATCATGTGAGCCGGGCGATCCATGCACATCGGCATCTGCTGCGAAAGCGGCGGAGCGGATGGTAGAGGCGGATACGTCATGCGACTGATCGACGCCATTTGCGCGTCCTCGTGGTTGATGAGCCGAATACCCCCGCCGGCTCCGAAGGACGGGACGAACAGGTCGATGAGGGACGGCGAGTACACCCGAGTCGAGTCGGCCAAGTCGAAGTGACCGTTCCGATTGTGGTACACGTCAAAGTACGTTTTGGACTGGTCGTAATTCTGGAATTCGAGTATCGGAAGCACGGTGGTCACGGTCGTCAGGTTGGCGCTGCTGATGACGAGATCCATGTGGCCGTCCAAATCAAAGTCGTGGCTCGCTAGTTTGAACGGGGTCATCTCCGAGACGTTACGGGGATTGGTGAAAAACGTCAGGAGCAAGCGCTCGTCGTACGAGTCGTCCGTCGCGTTGTGGTACATCTCCACCACCTCGAAAAGGTCCGGTTCGTGGAAGGCCATAACGACGACGCTGATCTCCTCTCGGTTTCGAACAAAGGCGACGATCGCGTCCACGAATCGATCCGCCCGGTACTCGAGTTGAGTGATGTTACCGGTGTCCACGTGAAAAATCGTAACGGCGTGATTATCGAATCCGACGACCAACGTCGCTTCACCCGTCGCGTTCCCGCCGTTCTTCGTCGACATCACACCGACCGCCAAGGTTTCGTTGGTGAGCATGCCTTGTCTTTCCAGCAGGATGCGCCAGTCACCGTCGGTCAGATTCAGCGCGTGAAGGGCGGTGGAACCGTCCCCCGACTCGACATTCGACACGGCCGTGTAGTAAACGACGCCATCTTCCACGTACAATACTCGAGCCACGTTCCAGTCTCCGTTGCTCATGTTCAACGGCGCGCACTCTCCGGTGAGGTCGTCCACGGGTATGAGGCTGTGCTGCGTGTTGGCGTACGTCTTGCCACCCGGAAGCGATACCATCGCCGTCAACAAAGAGTGGTCGCCGAAGGAGGTGGAGGACGGGTCGCATCTTCCGATGAACTCGTCGTCGACATACGTATCCACGTACCACGCGAAGGCGTCGGTCGAAGTGGCGGATGCCAGGATCCTTCTTCTACCGGTAGTCTCGTTGGTGTAACCGCCGACGTGAGTGCCGTTGTCCGTGCCGGATACCAAGTAGGCGTTGGCGGAGGTGTTGGTCGTGTCCGTCTCCAAGGGAGGTGGTGGGGGATTCGGAGGCGGTGGCGGTGGCGAAGGCGGCGGCGGTGGCGGTGACGGAGGCGGTGGCGGAGGAGGTGGCGGCGAAGGAGGCAAGATCGTCGGACTCAGACTGGGCGTTTCCGTGGGCGTCATGGTGGGCGAAAAGGTTGGCGAGAGGCTCGGAGATTCCGTAGGAGATGCGCTCGGCGAGACGGTTGGACTATCCGTGGGCATCACGGTGGTCGGATGCTGCGTGGTGGGCGCGGCGCTCGGAGAGACGGTAGGACTATCCGTGGGCGTCACGGTGGTCGGATGTTGCGTGGTGGGCGCGGCGCTCGGAGAGACGGTAGGACTATCCGTGGGCGTCACGGTGGTCGGATGTTGCGTGGTGGGCGAAGCGCTCGGCGAGATGGTGGGACTGTCCGTGGGCATCAAGGTGGTCGGATGCTGCGTGGTGGGTGTCGCGCTCGGCGACAAGGTGGGGCTTTCTGTGGGCATCAAGGTAGTCGGGTGTCGCGTCGTGGGTGTTGCGCTCGGCGATAACGTGGGGCTCTCCGTGGGCATCACGGTGGTTG
>LGRX02035163.1:0-44079 GCA_001247695.2 Cymbomonas tetramitiformis | reverse complement strand
CCCACCACGGAGCACCCGACCACCGTGATACCGACGGAGAGCCCCACATTGTCGCCGAGCGCGACGCCCACCACGGAGCACCCGACCACCGTGATGCCGACGGAGAGCCCCACGCTGTCGCCGAGCGCGACACCCACCACAGAGCATCCAACCACCGTGATGCCCACGGAGAGCCCCACGTTATCGCCGAGCGCAACACCCACGACGCGACACCCGACTACCTTGATGCCCACAGAAAGCCCCACCTTGTCGCCGAGCGCGACACCCACCACGCAGCATCCGACCACCTTGATGCCCACGGACAGTCCCACCATCTCGCCGAGCGCTTCGCCCACCACGCAACATCCGACCACCGTGACGCCCACGGATAGTCCTACCGTCTCTCCGAGCGCCGCGCCCACCACGCAACATCCGACCACCGTGACGCCCACGGATAGTCCTACCGTCTCTCCGAGCGCCGCGCCCACCACGCAGCATCCGACCACCGTGATGCCCACGGATAGTCCAACCGTCTCGCCGAGCGCATCTCCTACGGAATCTCCGAGCCTCTCGCCAACCTTTTCGCCCACCATGACGCCCACGGAAACGCCCAGTCTGAGTCCGACGATCTTGCCTCCTTCGCCGCCACCTCCTCCGCCACCGCCTCCGTCACCGCCACCGCCGCCGCCTTCGCCACCGCCACCGCCTCCGAATCCCCCACCACCTCCCTTGGAGACGGACACGACCAACACCTCCGCCAACGCCTACTTGGTATCCGGCACGGACAACGGCACTCACGTCGGCGGTTACACCAACGAGACTACCGGTAGAAGAAGGATCCTGGCATCCGCCACTTCGACCGACGCCTTCGCGTGGTACGTGGATACGTATGTCGACGACGAGTTCATCGGAAGATGCGACCCGTCCTCCACCTCCTTCGGCGACCACTCTTTGTTGACGGCGATGGTATCGCTTCCGGGTGGCAAGACGTACGCCAACACGCAGCACAGCCTCATACCCGTGGACGACCTCACCGGAGAGTGCGCGCCGTTGAACATGAGCAACGGAGACTGGAACATGGCTCGAGTATTGTACGTGGAAGATGGCGTCGTTTACTACACGGCCGTGTCGAATGTCGAGTCGGGGGACGGTTCCACCGCCCTTCACGCGCTGAATCTGACCGACGGTGACTGGCGCATCCTGCTGGAAAGACAAGGCATGCTCACCAACGAAACCTTGGCGGTCGGTGTGATGTCGACGAAGAACGGCGGGAACGCGACGGGTGAAGCGACGTTGGTCGTCGGATTCGATAATCACGCCGTTACGATTTTTCACGTGGACACCGGTAACATCACTCAACTCGAGTACCGGGCGGATCGATTCGTGGACGCGATCGTCGCCTTTGTTCGAAACCGAGAGGAGATCAGCGTCGTCGTTATGGCCTTCCACGAACCGGACCTTTTCGAGGTGGTGGAGATGTACCACAACGCGACGGACGACTCGTACGACGAGCGCTTGCTCCTGACGTTTTTCACCAATCCCCGTAACGTCTCGGAGATGACCCCGTTCAAACTAGCGAGCCACGACTTTGATTTGGACGGCCACATGGATCTCGTCATCAGCAGCGCCAACCTGACGACCGTGACCACCGTGCTTCCGATACTCGAATTCCAGAATTACGACCAGTCCAAAACGTACTTTGACGTGTACCACAATCGGAACGGTCACTTCGACTTGGCCGACTCGACTCGGGTGTACTCGCCGTCCCTCATCGACCTGTTCGTCCCGTCCTTCGGAGCCGGCGGGGGTATTCGGCTCATCAACCACGAGGACGCGCAAATGGCGTCGATCAGTCGCATGACGTATCCGCCTCTACCATCCGCTCCGCCGCTTTCGCAGCAGATGCCGATGTGCATGGATCGCCCGGCTCACATGATCCACGGCGAAACCTTGGTGGGCCTCACCGAGATGTACGGCGGCCTCTGTTACGAGCTTTCGCCCGCGGAGTGCAACGAGCGCGCCCCGTGCCACCTGAACGTCGCGACGGCTCGATGCGACTTCTCCTTGGAGCACTTTCTGCGACGCCGGGAGCGGGTCCACAGCACCTGCACCGGCATACCCTTCGACTTTTGCTCCCAGGCGGACATTTGCGTTCCCGGGATGTTGGACACGGACAGCCAAAATCCGTCCTGCGAAGACGGAGCCGTCAATATCACGTCACAGGCGTGCTCCATCTATGCGAAGGCCTACCACAACGAAAGCGTCTTCAAGGGCATCTCGGACGAGCGTGTCCCGGATAAGACGTGCGTCCTTTTATCGCGGCACATGAGCGGCGACGAGGTGATCAACGCGACCTTCGCTTACAACGAGGTTTCCGAGTCGAACGACGCGACCTGCGCGAGCGCCGCGGACGCCGGCGTCGTCGACACGTGCGTGTGCGTGTATCCCGATTCCGTGCTCTCTCAGGTGGGAGACGCGGACCAGACGTTCATCCAGGGCGAGTCTTGTGCGGTGAACACCTCCTCCGTATCGCTCGTCCTCGCCAACGACACGTGCTCGCTGACGACCGACCTGCGACTCTGCGGACATGGAAACGCCCTGTGCGCGCCCTTCACGCAGACCACGATCGCGGGATTGGAAGCGACGGTGTGCTCGAGCTCCGAAGAGCTCCTGCGCGTGTACCACGCCGATGTCTGCGCCTCTCGCGTGACAAAATCGGAGTGCATCCGTGACACCTTCTGTCTCGTCGCCGATCCCTCGGAGCTGGTCGCTCCGAGAGGTGTGCGCAGCACTCTCGACGACGAGGACCCGGAAACGGAGTGCCCCTCTCTTTTCGACGAAGACTCGGACGAGCCCTCGCCTCGCGTGGTGTACGAGTCCTCCACTCGTCGGTGCTTCGTCGGATTCCAAGGCAACGGCGCGGACGCGAATTCCGATTCCGACGCCCCCTGCTGCGACCGCGCCACCGCCGCGCTTCGGTGCGCGAACCTGACCGCCTCGGACGGCGTCACCGCGGGGCGCCTCGCCGTCCCCGACACGATGCTCGCCCAGCGAGCCGCGTGGGAAGCGCACGTGGCCGCGTTTTCGGAGCTGGACTTTTACAGCTCCCCACCGGATCGAGACGCCGCGTGGATCGGTGGCATGCGCGACGACGACGGCTTGTGGTATTGGGAATCGGCGAAGTCCTCGCCCGCCGCTTTCGATGGAGACTTCTGGCTGCGAGGAGAGCCGCGTCCAGATCTCGGTCACGACTGCATGCGGTTACGACCGCTCGACGCGGCCGTCGGAATGAACGCCGACGCGCCGTGGTACGCCAACCTCACCAACAGCGCGTGGGACGCGAGCCCGTGCGATCGCGCTCACGCGTTCGTGTGCGAGATACCCGGTTTGAGCTTGCTCACGAACCTCACCGGCGAGTACGCGCACACCAGCGCGAGAAAAGTGCTGGTCAACACGGGGACCGACCGGTCGTTGGCGATGGCCACCCCTTTTTACGCCGAACATCGTCATACCAGTTTTTTTATTGTCGGCTCGGGCTTATGGGGCCGTGCGTGTATGCACGATAATTCCTGGTTTACCAGAGGTTCAAAATGGGGTTATGGGTATCCCAACGGTGTGGAACGTACTTGGATGTCCTCCGGCGGTGGTCATTATTCTGTACAAGACACGTACTTATCGGAGGACAACTTTCTTCTTTCGCCTCCTTCGCGTCGTCTGGCGGACGTCGCCAATGGTCGAAAATGGACTTTCAGCGTCGCTTTTTTTATACGGTGGATGTATCCCGCATTTTCTAAACCGCTACCTATTTACTTACTTGATAGCGAAACCAAACACAGAGTGGAGTTATATTACGAAGGTTCGCGAACACAGGCTCATCACGGCGGTAATGCTCTTTTAAACGGTGGCATATTCAAAGATTTATCTTTTTACATGGGATTTTATGACGACAAAAATCGTCAAATAAAACGGTACGAGTGCAAACTAACTGAGGGTACAAACATGGGATTCAATCAATACCATGGACTGAAAGGTACGTCGATACATCCTCAACACATCGTATTCTCCTACGATGAGAATGAAGGTTTGGACTGCTATATCATGAATCTCTTTCCATCTACATCGGACAATGTACAGATCGTGCCGGTACGTTTGAAAATACAGAACAGTATCACGGGAACTAATGCAAATCTAGAACATAAGATGAAAAACTCTATGTTGGCGATAGGCACTAATGGGAACAGTATCAGCGGTCAGCATGTTGTCGGTAACGTGATGCTCTTTGACAGATATTTTTCGTTCAATGATCTGAGAAAATTGCATAACGGATATTCACCTAACCGTGGTATGCGATACGATATTGCGAAGCATCTGGTTTTCTGGTATCCTATGGATCACAACTGGTGGCAAGACCATTCTGGACACGAATTGCACTTGACCGAGTACGTATCCAAGTCGTACGACGGGTGGGACACTTCGCCGTCCACTTACGACATCTTAAGGTTTTTTGACTCTGACAAAGAAAAAAGTAGAAGCGAACCTGGTACACCTTCATATTATCATACACAAGTTAACAAAGGCAGATCGAGAAACTACTACAAGTCAGCGAGTGATGCTAACACGCAAAGCAATTATACATACGGTTTGTATCTCGACATTGTACAGTACGAAGGTTTGAACGGTTGGACGAACGGATATGGCAGCTGCAGCCCTCAAGGCCTTACCAGCATGTCTCCGAGACTTCCCGAGATGGTGCAGTGGATGACACCGCAAAGCGCAAAAGAATCGCTCGCAATAGGTCCGATATTCGGTTTGGGTCCGCCATCAGTCGCAGGCCAGCGATATTACGCAGATCCTGTTAACAGCACGTGGTACGTGTTGGCGGCGTGCATCTCCACTTCTGAGTGCCAAGCCAGACAAGGTTTAAGCGATGTTCAAAATGGCGGGAACTATTTGCACGTAAACGGAATGAGAAAGTTTCCATTTTATTTGGAACAGGGTAGCTTTACTCTGACGTTTTGGGCAATGCTTCGTACAAACGCGACAAACAATCAGATGACTGCCATAACGGTCATCAACGCACATACCTACGCAAATAAAGGTACATCGTACTCAGTATGGGGAGGCTTATTGCAGTTTACTTTTGGTCAATGCGAATCCAAAACATTCATCGACGGCACAGAAGAAATAACGACTCGAGATTTATGCTTTACAGTAGCGGTATTTGATGATTCTGGAACTTACAATACTGTTAATGGTAATTGGTATAAGGGACATGACGTACCTCTTTTCCGCAACACCGCCTTTAACGGGAGTCTAGCTTGGTACGACTATGTCGTACGAGATACCGGTTATCTGACGGGAAGTCAGGATCGTGCTCAGATGGTTGCGATTACGATGGACTCGTGGACAAAAGTTCAAGTTTATGTCGGAGGGTCCGTGGCGTCGGAAGCGACATTGGTAAACACCCACGTCACGGGCTGCTCTCGTGACATTTGCGACAGACACCTAACTCGCAATTATTTCTGGACTGAGAGACCTGACCCTTCTTTTATGATTGGAAGATCGTTCGAAAGAATTCAAGGAAACATCGCTATCAATAATGTGGCTTTATTTGGCACTGCTCTATCTGAAGAACAGCTCCGACTTTTGTATAATTATGGAAGCGGAGTCGAGCTTGATTCGCACATGCGGCGACTGCTGATCATGTGGTTACCTTTGCAACATTTGCATCACCGAGACTATGCCAATCCCCCGTCTTTTGTGACCGAGTGGCGTGCTTACAATAAAGTGGATGGCATGATGACCGACCTTTCGGAGAGTGCGAGTTTCCGAATTTCCGGTACTATTTATCACGAACAACATTATTTTTCTACGCAACAGCATCCAAACGGTGTATGGCATCATATGAAGCCTGCTGGTGATTATGGCGAGTCCGACCGTTTTGTTAAGGTGAATAACACCGCGGAGCCCTATCGACTGATCGCTGGGCCAACATTTGAGAATGTGCGTATGATCAACCGTACCATCGATCACGACGAGTACGCGATGTTGCGAAGTGAAGGCGATTCCGACAGTGCCGACGGCGAGCTGTCCTACACCGGACCGGGGGCGGAATGGGTGACCAACGCGACGCGAGCCATTGTTTATGGAGCGCACAAACGGTGGTCGAATTTTTACATGTTCGGACAAAATACGAAGAGCGATAATCAAGTATCCACGAATGGAGTTCAACCGATACCGGAAAACGTTTACAATTTTTTATTGTCCGAGCCGAGCAAAGCTCTGTCCGATGCGATCAATAAAAAGAAGGCCATCACGATCGCTTTTTGGACACCGCTTTTTTCGGAAACGTATGATAACGATAATAAGGATAATTTCGTGTCGGTGATGAGCGAGGATGGATATCCGATCTTAAACATCGGTTACAGATTACACAATTCCGGTACCTGCGGATCTAGGATTTACTATCCGATCACCGTTGGTGGAGGTACTTTAATGCACAATGTGTATTGGAATGGGAATGGATGTGGTCGCGATAACACGGTAACATACGAAGACCCTGATTACACCGGTTTGGTGGTATTTTCTTTCCATACCGGTATGACTGCCATAGATATTTTTACGGGAAATATCAACGAGAAAGGCACAGTTCATCAGAGCACTTCACGGACGACTTCCGGGACCATCACGCAGCTTCCGCGCGTGCCGTTGCACATAGGCGTCGGAATTTATACGGATTTCAACAACGGTGAGTTTCGCCAGAACGGCGGATATGGGAAAATACCGATAACGAATCTGCTTGTGCTCGATCGAGCGGTGACGCTGTTGGATGTGCAGACGCTTCTGCACGACGGATTCGGTGCGCCGCTGCATCCGTCGTTCCATCCCAACATCGTGCATTGGTATCCGATGACGCGAAGTTGGTGGGAAGATGTCGGTCCTCATCGTGCGCATATGAACGAGTATCGCACGAGTGGCTCCGAATATCGATGGGAAGGAAGTCCGACAGAAGGATTCTATTTGAAAACCAAATACGGAATCGAATCTGACTTCTATCTTCGGTACGATAATATCACCCAACCAGACAAATTACGATGGTTCCGTCTCAATCGATTAGACTACCCTATAAAGGGTATCAGAAAAGCCGAAACGCAAGTTTGGATCAACGAACAGGATTTCGTGTCTCCTCCGATGCCCGCTTATCCTCCGCCGCCACCACTGGCGCCGCACGCGCAAGCCGCCCTGTCTCGACCGTACTACGCGGACGTTTTCGGCGGGTGGTACTACGCGGGTGAGCCTGGCGAAAATGAACTTCTTCCGTACGACGTTTTTGAGAAAAGAACCAATCTCCTTTTGTCCGCTCCAAGTCCCGATATTGCGGAGGCAATTTCCGACGGCTCGTTTACCATCGCATTTTGGACGGTTTTGAGCAGTGCCACCACCGCGAGTAATGTGAACACCGCGTACTGGGATGGCCGTTTTTATCCCGTGACCATACACCTCGACGACGATACGATGCTTGAAGTGTACATGCACCCAGACGCTGTCTCCGAAGGCGTGTACTATCCGAAAATCACTCTCCGAATCAGCGTGCGGGAAACGATCTTGAAATCGTACGCCTTTCCGGAAGCTCCGGCGGAGTACACTATCTCCACACACCAGATGTCGGCGCAGACGTCCTCTCAAACGAATCATCCTATGGCGCATATGGTCGCCATCTCGATCTCCAAAGCCGAGGGCAAAAGAGCGCTTTACGTCGGAGGTCAACAGATGGTATCGGGAGTGCCGGTGGTGACAAAGTTTTTTGAGTACGACGATGGAACGTACTGGAGCGACCCGAGCGTCCGCGTCGGTCGCGTGTCCGTCGGAGTGGGCATGTCCGATATGGACAGTGGGTCTTTCCCGATTTCCCAGATCGCCATATTCGACCGAGCGCTGTCGGAGGTCGAGATCTCCGAGCTTTACAGTAACGGAACGGGGAACTCCACGATGCCTACGGATTTGTTGGACTCGCTGGTATCGTGGTATCCTATGCAAGACAATTGGTGGGAGGATATCTCTCGCACTCGGGCACATTTCAGCGAACACTTCTTGCGCAGTAAACATTTGACAACTTACGCTTTTGAGTACGGCGTGGATCACGCATGGTTGAATTTTATGTACTCGGACTACGCGGTGGCGATAAACCCTCCGGGATTGCAGTCTTCGTTTTTTGCGCGTATCGCTAACCGAAGCTTGGATTACAAGATGTACGGCTCTCGCACCAACAGGTACATCACAAACATGGCGCCCGCTTTCGACGCGGTCTGGGAGGAGGAGCCTCCGCGACACGATGACCCCGTGAGGGAAAGTTGCGACGAGGTGGTGGTGATGGTCAACGTTTCGAATTCGACAACGGAGGACGAGGTCTTCGTGACCCACGCCACTTTCGCGGGAGTGCGCGATCTCACGAGCGTTCGTGTCAGCCTCGGTCGCGTGTACGAGAGTGTGCGTCTGTTAGCGTCGATCGACGAAACGTGGACCGAGGTTGCCGTGCACCGGACGAGCGAGTTGGACTTCGTCTTCTCGTGGGACAACGGCACGATCGTTCGAACGGATGCCCTTCGGCTGCTCGTCGGCGTTGGCTACTGGTACAGCGAGACTCGGCAGTTGACACTTCATTACTCCGTTCGCGGAGTCGACGATCCACCCGACGCGACCCTCGTCGAAGTGCGCGGCTGTTCGTTGGCATCGGGTGATGCGAAGCCTGTCCTCCCGCCTCGATACGCAACCTCTTCGGAAGAGGTGTTGGCCAGCTCTCTGCACGACGACAACTTTCGCTTCGGAGAGGACTGCGACACGTACGGTATGACGGATGACGTGTACTATCACCAGGAGTTGGGGGTCGGACGGAGGTATCTTCTGGAGAGCGGAGACCAACTGGTGAGCTACGGCATTTTGTCACAGTCCGAAGATGCGACGACGACGCTATGTGCGACGATGCTCTTCGACGCGAATGCTCCTTCGCAGTACCTTCCGGTGCCTTTGCGGGCGCATTCTTATCGTGCAGGAGTCGCTTACCGGTTCATGAGCACGACGAGGAACGTGACTTCGGTGACTCTCCTGTTGTACGCCTCCGAGTACGACCTTGGGTCGCCCACGGTGCGAAACGTGCGCGTGCGTTACATGACCAAAGGCCTTCACGGCAACTTCGTCGACGTACCGCACCAGAGCGACCACCTCAAAGAAGGAGGCGCGGTGAGGCGCGCCCTGAATGTCACCGTTCGATTTGTCCCCGTGCTCACGCGCGCGCTGTTGGTGAGTTTCGACGCGGACGAGGGAGCTTCGACGCCTCCGACGACGTACCTCCGCGGACTGCGCATCCACGAAGCGGCTTCCGCGGTGGCATCCGCCGACACGAGCTCCGAGTACGCCTTCTACGCCTCTCCGCGGACTTCCTCCTTTCTGCTTACGGGAAGCAAGCAAGCTCGCGACCACGCGGGCGACCTTCAACCGCTCGGAACCGCGTACACAGTTTCACAGTCGTCGTTCGGTAACAAATCGTTCGACGACTATCACGTGGTGGCGACCTCCCCGCCGTCCCAAAAACTTTCCGAGATGATGCGAGCTTCGCAGTTTACGCTGATGTTTTGGACCGTGATAACCGCTCGTCATAACCGAGGTCACTGGTTCCGCGACACCGTACAACTTCGTACGGATGATGGATACTTTGTTTCGGTGGAATGGGTACACATCGAAAACGCCTACAAGCTTTACGCCCGTTACGGAGACAGGCGTTACGCGCCGAGCCAGGCGCAGATGAACGAATGCGAAGGCCAATGGGATGAGCAGGAATGGATCGAGCACTTAGACGGAAAGCAGGATATCGCTCAGTTCATCGGACTCGTGGTGGGAGACGGACAGGTCAAGGTGTACGTCGGTGGCGCGAATTCGAATTCCTTGGATCCGGAGGTCGTGGTCCATTGCTACTTCGACCGAGAATTGACGAGGCACTTCGCGCGCAACACCACTCAATTGGTTTTCGGACGCGATCCCGTGGATTACGTGCAAGGCCAATCTCCGATTACGAATGTGCTGCTTCTTGACCAAGCCCTCGACGAAAGCGAGTTGGCTTCGTATTACAATCGTGGACAAGGCCGAGACGTCGATCCCAAGACAGTCGCTGCGTGGTATCCGATGACGCGAAACTGGTGGCAGGACGTCTCGGAGCACTCCTCTCACTTGCACATCTACGAAGGTGCGGTGCACATTTACAACAACAAGCGCTACTTTCTGCACGCTCAGACTTCCCTGGGTTTTGGCAAAGAGACTCGCCCGGGCGAGCCCACAGTATACTTTCGTCGAGTGGGCGATTCCAACGCCGAATTCAGGTGGACGCCATCGTTCCACGTAGAATGGCAAAGTGGCAATAATAAGCTGTTCAGTGGTACTACACAATTGAATCCTTACGTTAATATGTACAGCTCTAGCAATTATATGAAAAGGGAAACCAGACATGTCGCATCGTGCACCGCCGGGAGGGCGTGTCCCACCGATTATCGCTACTACAGTCTCCTGAATTTGGTGGCCGTGGAGGATCAAACGTGGATCGGGGAACCTCCTTACACCGAATACTCTTTCGGTGGGGCCTACTCGCGCGGGGTCATCGAGGATGCCACGCACAGCGCCGACCCCGTATCGAGCAACTGGTACTACGCGTCTCGGAGCGCGTACAAAGCCATAACAACCTACAGCTCGGAGTACGACCACCTGCGAATGGGGCACAACGTCACGGAGCGGTACGAGCAGGATTGGAAGCAGCACAACAACATGCTCGCGTCCGACGTGAACCCGTTGATCTCGCAAGCGGTGAACGCGCGATCCTTCACTTTCAGCATGTGGATGATGCTCGACGGCAGAGGCGCCGCGTCCGAATACTCTACGGTTATTCGATTGATGGACTACGGAGATAATCGCGCGGAGGGCCAACTCTCGCGCGGGGTGGAGATTTATCTATACGGAGACGGAACCAGTGGCGATCGACGAACACGCGCGGAGATTTCTTTTTTTACGTACGCCGCGGACAGTAAAACGACACAGTACCAATATTATCGCCTATGGGATGCCATGTGGTTCTACGCGATGCCCGAGTTGGACGGCACCCAAGATGCAGCGCAGATGGTGACTTTCGTGATGCACCCGAACGCCACGGTGGATATCTACGTGGGCAACATGAATCCGAATTTCCCCAATGTGACGGCGATGGTTAAGGGTAAGTATGGGCAAGTGCGTCCGAACCGCACCTTCGCTCAAACGGGGTCTGAGCCGGACTGGAGCGAGTGGAGACCGCAGGACACCGACGGTACCAACTTTTACAACCTGTCTTCGGACGGCCGCATCGTCTTCAACAAAAGACGCAATTCGGTGACGGGCCTGATGGCCTTCACCAACGTTCTTCTTTTGGACGTGCCGCTGTCGGAGCGACAGGTCACTCGTCTCTTCGAGACCGGCGACGTGCGTTCGGAATTCTCGAACAATCTAGTCGCATGGTACCCGATGACGGACAACTGGTGGGAGGACATCGGACCTTACCGCTCGCATTTCACGGAATACCTTTTCACGGCGGACTCTTTTCAGGAAGGCGCGTGGAATCTTACGGAAAGACGAGTCTTCAACGAGTTTGCGGTCCCCGTTCTGGCCGGAAACCGGTCCGCGTATTACTATCGCACACGATACTGGGATTACCAGTTTTTGAGTCATCCACAAAACAACGGTTTCGTCAAGGCCGACATCAACAACATGGAAACCGTTCCCGACGAGGAGCAGCGTTGGATGCTCGCGCGAGAGCCGGCGACGCGGCATGTGCCCGTCAGCGCGAACGATCCTAATCTGCGCGACCTCGGCAGCAACCCGACTTGCGTGTCTATCGTCGATACAGAATTTGACGAGGACGCTAAATATCTGATGGTGAACTCGCAAGGCAGAACGCCTCTCGCCAACGGGGATCGTCTGTACACTCAAGAGCCGCACACCAACGGAATGTGTCCGAAGGCCATGCTCGACGGGCACGCTTATCGCGGAACGGACGGGTACACCCAAGCCAGTATACAGGAGTACACGTACGTCGTTTACGCTTTCGGGGGCGGCCCGCGAACGGTGTCCGCCATTCGCCTCACGACGTCCACTCTCAACGACGACATCACCGATCCTCTGGCTTTGAAAAAGCAGCTACTCCTCTTCGCGTACAACCTGACGACGGCGACCGAGAGCTATCGGTTCTGGGGAGTCGCCCCCACCGAGGCGAACACGGGCGGCCACGCTCGATTCAGCGGAATCGGTGTCGTGAACTCGCGCGGGGTGCACGTCGAGCCCGTCATGTACCACTACAACCGGAACGTGACCGGAGATTCTTCGGATCCTTACTCCTACGCGTCGCACCTCGATGTGACGAGCTTGAACGACCACACGTTCAAGGACTACATTTACCTGTGGCCGTCGTGGTCGCAGCCTGTTTTCTACGTCGAGCTCGATACTCCCGAAACGTTACGAGCGGTCACTTTGCACGGTCAAAACGAGTTTCCTCAGGCGGGACTTTTGGTCGCGAGTAAAGACGAAGTGAATTGGCATGTCGTCTCGAACTGGACGGCGACGTCTTCGGACACCGAGGTCCGCGCGAACGTCACCGACGTTTCGTCCAAGAGGTACGAAATACCGAACCATCGCTTCTCCCTGTACGACTACCCACCCGAGGAGGACTCCTTGAGGGACGAGTTTGAAAAGACGAGATTCCTCGAAAACTATCGAGACGGGGAGGGCCGATCGCTCATGGTGACCTTCGACCCCGTCGTCACCACGGATGCCATATTTTTCGGCATTCGAGATGCGTACGCCTCCGTTCCGACCGTGATCATGGAACTGCGAATCTTCGCGACGGAGTATGTCGGCCCCACCCTGTCGCCGCCACCTTCGCCACCTTCGTCACCTTCGCCTCCGCCCGCGCCTCCGAGAGCGCCGCCAACGCCCCCCAGTCTTTTCACGATGCCGCGAGTCGGCGTCCAATCCTTGAGCACCAGCAATTGGTATGTGTTCGGACGAGGAGACGTCGATTCTAGCACTACTAGCACGTATCGAAGAAGCTACAAAGCACGTCTCGAAACGACCGATTTTCCAGAGGATTGGGATCGACACAATGCAATCATGAGCGAGCCGGACGAAGAGTTGGCACGCGCGTTCAACACAAAAAATCAGGAGGATGCCACCGGATTCACATTTATATACTTCACCATACTGGCGGAAGGAGTGCCATATGATGCGAGTAATCGTTGGGGTATGACTTATAGAGGAGGTTGCGGTTTGACCGACGGCGAAAAGGACCTCTTCTGGCTGGGACAAATATATGTGCAACCCAGTCGACACCAGTCTTATACTCCGACGATTTATTTTTACAATGGTTTTGGAGGCGGTAGTTCGAATCAACATTTTTACAATAACATGCAGAACGCGTATGACAGCGGTCACTATAAGAAAGGACAATTCAACGGTGTGCAAAATTCTGCTCAAATGTTCGCGATAACTTACAGAAATAAAAAGTTTCGTATGCACATTGGATACAACGATACTTTTGAGGAGATTCCTAATAGCCTTTCCGATTTCTCGAATAGCAATTGGCAATGGTGGCCCACGTGGGATCGAGCCTCCTTCACGTGCGGCTTTGATTACAGTCAATTCCAGGTTGGGACGTATCCGTACAACAACCTGATCCTCTTTAACCGATCGTTGCAAGAGGACGAGCTCTCGCGCATTTACCACGAGGAGGGCTTTTCCGGAAGTCAGGATCCATTGTTGAAGGATGTTCTAGCGTGGTACCCGATGCACACCGAAAATTGGTGGCAAGACGTTTCCGGCAACGGCAGACACCTGTACGAGTATCGGTCTCCCAATTACGGTACCGCCAACGCTGCGGATCGCACCTTTACAAACATCCAAACATTGCGCGACACCTACTTGGTCACGCGCCCCGGCGAAAAGTCGAACTACTACATCCAGGTCGCCGACCCGGCACACTTCAGTTTGGCGGCGTACACTCCGCAGCATAGGTATCGTGGCTCGATTTATGCCGGTTACGAGATCGGCGCTTACTTTTTGGGTGTGCGCGTCGTGCCCGACCAGAGATGGTTCGAGTTTCCCGAGTGGTACACCGGCGAGCACATCATAGTGACGGACAACCACGCTCTGAACCGGGCGTCGGATAACACGGCGTGCGACACGAATAAAAAAGACGCGTGGGTCCTGAGCACGTACGATCGCTCCTACTCTCTCTCCAACGGCGACACGCTCTACATCTCTCCGTACGACGAGGACGAAGCCCGGTCGCTGGACGGCTATTATCCACTTTACCGTCGCGGATATCTCGGCTCGCAGCACGAGATTCCTCACAACTGCAGCCTCGCCCTGGGGGAGTGGGACTGCAACGCGACCTCGGGGACCGAGGGTGTCGTGCGTTTCGGCTTTCCGAACGAAAATCACACCCTGAACCACGGAAATCACACCCCGGTTCGGCACGAGGCGGGCTGTCCGACAGATCTGTTCGACCGGTCCGACAGCACCGGATGGTTCACTTCGGACGGAAGGTACAACATGCTTTACAGATTTGGCGAAGCGCGATACGTGGACGGCATCGCCTTCGCCATGAACGACGGCCTTCTGGAATCCTTGAGTGTGACCTGCTACGAGGACTTCGGCAACGCGAGTTCGACGTTCGCGACGGTCATCGACGTGACGGAAGCGATCTCCCCTGATGACGGCTGGGTGAACCTCACCGGAAACGCGACCGCGACATGCTTGTCCGCTCGCGTGCGCGCGTCGACGACCGGCGGAATCACGGAGAGCGCCCTGATATTTTATCCGTCAGAGCCTCTGATCAACTCGCCGCCGCCTCCCGCGTTGCCTCCCGCCCCTCCTCGCGGCGTGATGGTGGAAGGGTACTTTCCGGTGTTCGCGTCGGAACCGGAAGCCAAGTCCGCTTCACCACTCGCGGACGCTTTCCTGATCAAGCTCACCGCGGGGTACTACTACATGCCGTCGGGGCTCGTCCAAGGCGCCGAGGTGTGGTACGGCGACTACGTCGGAACGGTCGATTCATCCGCGGACGCCGCGCAGGGAAACGCCACCGACTCCTCGTCCGTGAGCGCCTGGGGGTTCGGCGCTTTTGCGTGCTCGGAAGCTTTGCGAGCGAACAAGGAAACGTGCCTCGGCGATCGTGTGCGGGAGCAACTTGGCGGTGTCGTCGCGGGGGAGATCGACACCGTCGCCTACCCGTCCGGCTGTCTGTACGTGATTCGCGCGCACAACGTGGCGGAGCTTTATTACAACGACGCGAAAAACGTTTGGCACGGTTGCGACCGCTTCGCGCACGTCAAGTGCGTGTGCCAAAAAGGCGTGCCCGAAAGCGAGCGTCGCCTCGTCACTCGAACGACGGACCCGAGATTCGACGCCCTCCGATACCGCCTCACGTTCCAAGACGAGGAGGATCCCCTGCGCGCGGTGAACGGGAACGGGCGAGAAGCTCCGCAAGGAAGTTTCAACCTCACGCGGGGACAACCCGCGCTCGAATTTTCCGTGACGCCGCACGGACGCTTCGCCGGTGGGAGCCTCGTGATGAACTCCTCGAGCGGCGGTCTGCGCCTATCGACCGACGATCGAGTGCTGGGTCTGGTCGGGGCCCCCTTCGAAAGCTTCACGTTGTCGTACTGGAGCCGTCTGGAGCAGAAGGTTGCGCGGACCTCCACGCCCGTGCTCCGCACGGTCCCGAACGGTCGCTTCGTGGACGAACGCGCTTTGGAGTCCCCAGTGTCGCACGCGAGACAGCTTCGTATCGTCGAAGCCACCGCCGATGCTCTTTCGAGGACCAACCCGGCAGCTCCTTACGGCTTTAGCTACAACGGTCCTGCGTTGATCGACGGTTCGAACACTATGGCTTACATCGGTCGGCACGCGGTCCTCATGTTCAACCGTTCCGTGTTCGTCGAAGAGTTGACCGTCATGGTCTACTCTCAAGTAAACCAAGCCAATTGGCGACACTGGACGCCCGGAAACCTGGCTTGGCAACGATTGTTACCCAACGCGACGGGGGCGTACTCGGAGAGCTCTTGGGATTGGGCGCCGCTCCCGACCAACCTCATCGGTCAAGGTGGTCTCGGAAGCGCGGTCACGGGAGCATCTTGGAGCCACGAGAGAGTGATATCGCCGATAGCGTGCACGGCGGTGCGCGCGCTCTTCCCCGAGCCGGCGCAAACGGGATCTTATCCTCGATATATGGTACAACAGATGACCGCGTACGGTCAACTCGTGCATACCGCGAATGCAACGCGAGGACCGCCGTATCGCAGCCACGAGTCGGCGCTGCTCGTCGAAAGGGTTCGATCCGAAAGCAGCCCCGAACAACGCTCGCACGTGGATTTCGCACGAAACAACAGCTTCGAAGCGCCGCTGGCTATCTTCTGGCGTTTGCGAATCCTTCAAGTTTCCGACGTCGCCTCCGAGACGTACCAAATCAGCGCCGGACCTTACCTGGAAGACGAAACAGGACGCATCGTTTCCGGATTCGATGGTCTGTACAAGTCATCGACTCGAACGCTATACTCCAACGGTGCTTACTCGATCCCCGGAGACATAAGCACTCGTTCGAAACCAGGTCATTTTTCATCCACGGGTTGGACGGAAGACATTCGAACCTATTTCACGTTCGAGTACCACATGCCCACACGTCCGTATCGCCTACGGTTCAAGTGCGGAAATTCCGCGGACTCGCCTCCTAAATGTCCCACTTTGGTCTCAATAGAGTACGCCTACAACTCGAGCGACTCGTTTACTCATTTGCGGAACGTGTCCCTGCTGCGCTACACCAGAGAGTCGCCCGAAATCGGTCAGTGGCGTACGGTGAGCATCGCGGAGGAGGACAGCGGCGTCACGGACGTCGTGAACGCGGAGCACGTGCGCGAAACGTGGGTGCACACCACGGCCGCCTTCGACTCGGAGCAGGGAGCGACGCGCGTCGCCAAATTTTATGCCGGCAACGCTCACGGCGGGGCGCTGCGTGACGCGGTATCTCGAGCCACGCTACCTCTAGACGTGCCCGGCGAACGGAATTTCGAGTTTGGGGCGGATCTCGTCGAAGACGAGGTCTTGCGGATCAGTGACGTGCGGCTCCACGCCCTGGCGCTGAACTGGCGCGAGATCGAGGAGATGCACAGAGGATTCCGAGATGCCGACTCGGACCCGCATCGCGTGTCCCTGCTCACCAAAGCGCCGGTGTATCCGGAAAGCTTCGGGGCGAGCATCGCTTCGCATCTGGTGGACTCTCCCGAAGAGCTGCCTTTCGCGTTCGACTCGGACACCCTTCGCCTCCAAGAGCCTCTCGGAGGCGATCTGATCGACCGCTTGAAGTTCGCGCATCGCTACGTGCCCGCCGTCAGCGAGGATCGCGCGCACGCCACCACCTTCACCCTCGAGAGACCCACCTTGGTGTACCTGGGCGTGCCCAAGTCCGTGGCGGACGCGCAAGACGTGAACGCGAGCTTGTACAATCAGCTCGCGTCGTGGGGCGGCTGGTCGCGGGCTTCGTCAAGTTTGGAATGTCATGAACGCCTTATACCAACCAGCGGTAACATGCAAGGTTATTATCACGATACACATCGCGCTTCTAGCTCGGACGTGCATATTTACATGTCGGATGGCTTTTACAATTATAATTCCCAACAAAGTAGATATGCTTATGCACAATTATGGGTAAACCCTAGACCTGTGATGGATCTTTACTTTCCAAATCCCGTCACGTTGGCGACGTTGATATTAGTACAACATTCGAGTACTGACAACAAGCTAACGAAGTATGCGTATTTCACTCTCCGTCCAGATGGTGAAGCTGTTAACGATGGCGACTGGGAGCTCTTGTTAATAAACGATAATCTCCCACGTACGATTATGCAACACGACATCGATCCACCAAAAATGATGAAAGGTCTTCGTATTGTTTACGGGGGTGAAGATTACGTATACGACGATTATCCGGACTATTATCGTTCCACTCACCCTTCGATAAGCATTTACGAAGTTTATATGTACGGGTGCGCAGAGGCGCCTTCTTCGGTATCATCGGTCGCCGCACAAAGATATGAGCGCACGGTCGCGAAAGATTCGTCGGGAACGCTCGCCGCACGCGCCAGAGCGCGACAGTACGGAGGATACGACAAGCAGGAGCCTGTCGAGTGGTACTCCGCCGTGGCGGACCGAGGCACTCACACGCTGCGCTGCGGAGACGACGATCCGTTGCGAGACGGCGGCTCGCACCCCGCGCCGCACTGCAGCCAGACGGTGATCGCTTTCTCCGCCCGCGACGACGCCGAAGCACCTCGCGTGCTCACGCCTTTCAAGGGCGCGCTGGTGGGCGCCGCGGCCCTACGAAACAGCACTCCTTACACCGGAACGCGACCGATGGGAGGCGATCCGACTTTGAATGAACCGCACGAGCGGGACATCGGCCGCACGGCGATGTGGGTGTACTACGACCCGATCTACTACGAGGGAGACAGCTACTACTGGCGCACGGGCGACGCCTTCATCGACGAGGAGCGTCCGGGGCCTTCGCGGCCGCACCTCCGGGAGTCCATGAAGAAGCGAGACCTGCACAACCCGCACGAACATCCCGGGGCTCTGCTCGATGGCATCGTGAGCCCCGCTTTCGAGTCCACCACCATGAAGCCCGACTACCAAAAGCCTCACCTGAACGAGCGAGACTCCGTCGGGGAGCGAGTGCGGCTCGACGCGCTTCCGGACACCACCGGGGACAACCGAATCGGTATCGGGGGCTACTTCGGTTTCGAAACGACCGTCGACCAGCGCGACATGACGGTGGTGCTCGACTTCGACGGTCAACTTTTGGGCGCGTCGAGCCACGCCGGGCGCAGATTCGGCCTCGCCTCCGTGGAGATTTTCAACAAGCATCACCCGGGGCAGAGCTCGAGCGGGAACCGCGATTTCGTGAGCCGCGTGGAGATTCACTGCGCCGCGAGTTTGATTCTCACGGAGGCGGGCAATCCGAGCGTGCACGACGACCCGAACTGGATACCCGTGGTTCACCCGCACGTCCCCGGAAGCGGTGGCAAGGATCTTCTGCGACCGGTGCAGCGCACCCAACACATCAACTACGTGTCGTACACGCTCCACAACAACGAACCCACTCAGATCGACCTCTCGAAGCAGTGCGACCTGGGTGCGGGTATGCGATACCTGCGGCTTCGATTCGACCGAGTCTTCAGCAGCGCGCGGTCCCACGGAGGGTTGGCCGAGATTCGGGTGTGGGGTCGGGAGTTGCGACCGAGGGACGCGGATCGCGCGCCTCGCACGGAGGCGTCCTCCGTGGCCGTCTCCCCTCCGGCCGCCACCGCGTGGCGTTTGGACTGTGCCGCCTCCGGGGATCAGTGGAATCACAACAACAACCCCACGCTAGCGAGTCTGAACGAATGGGCCGTGTACGACGAGACCGGAGTGGCACCGACGTCCAAGGCTTTCACCAGCCGAGCCATGCCGGACGCTCACTTCTACAGCGGAACCTGGGCGCGTTTGGGCATCACGGCCACCGTGGCTATCCCCGCTCCTATGTACTTGGAGGAAACCTACGCAGACTCTTCCACGATTTACTGGGCTACGGACGGCCGCTACAACATCAATTCGGGCCTTTCCGTCACTATGACGTGTCCCGGTTCGTCGATCGTGCACACTTTTAAGAGCCCGGTGACCCCGTCGTCCGTGGTGTGGGTACACAACACTTACGCCATGACCGGGATGCGGGTGTATTATGCGAGCGGCAACCTCAGCGAGCCCGTGCGGGTCCTCGGCGATTCGGTGATTCCGAAGCGGTATCCGCCCATCGGGTTTAAGGAGGAGGCCGTCTCCGCGGGATACCTGACGACCTCGGGATACGACCTCGGAGAGAATCTCGGGGTGCGGTCCGCCAACTCCGGGCCCATCGTCATGGACCTTTTCGTTTCCAACCAGTCTCACGGCAACGGGGCGTACGAATTGCGGGTCGACGGCGACCAGCAGCCTGGTCACCTAACGAAATCCTCTCCAGCCAAGCTGTTCGATCACCTCGACATGCGAAACGAGACGGCCGCGGTCTTGTATTCCAACTCCAAAGTGATCGAGTACACCACGACGAATCTGGTCGTGAGCCCCGAAATGCGACACTACAGCGTGACGCTCCGTCTTCCGGAGTTCACGTATCTGTTGTGGTACGAGCTGCATCCCCCGATGAAGGATCGAGCGCGCTACGCGCCCAGATCGTGGACGCTCTCCGGCGTGTGCGAGCAAGGAGAACGGCGGGAGCTTCACCGACGTGACGGCGCGGTCGAAAACGAGTGGTACACTTGGCGCGGCACGGAGTACATCGTGGCCAGCGAATTTGCGTGCAACGAGTTCATCCTCACTTTCCGAGACTTGACGACGTCGAACATGATCTCCCTGACGGAGTGGGCGCTGTTCGGATCGGACACGGTCGCGGATCGCGACAGTCTGCGTCCGACGTGGACCGAGCACGCCTTCTACGACCTAGGGGATCGCCCCTATTTGCCCAACGCGCCGCTGAGCGTTCCGCTGAACGAGGCGCGACCGGCGACGGGCGCGCGACATTGGACGCTGGTGATCAAGGACACGATCGACCGCGCGGGACCGCTGGAGCTCATGGAGGCGAGCTTTTTGGATGACCACCTGCGTTTACTCCAGCCCGAGTCCACCTTCTTCTCGAATAACCTCTCGCAGAGCGATCCCTCGGTGCTGCACGACGGGTCGGAGAACCAGAACCGCATGTACCGCTCGGACATAAGCGTGAACGACGCTCCCGCGGTGTACGACCGCGCCGTGTTCCCCGTGCTGTTGAATTACACATTCCCCGCGGACCAGAGACCGCCGCGCTACGTCCAATTCGCGTACGACTCCTCCGAGGCGTCGGCCCCGCGAGAGATCGAGATGCAGTTCTCCCATGGCGGACACTATTGGACGAGTCACGGTACCTACCGGACGGAGAAGTTCGATCTTCATCCGGCCGGAACGCACCGACCCGTGCGCTACGACCTCCGACGCCGAGACGTAGGGAGGGCCGCTCGTTACGCGCACTGCGAGCTCCCTCGCGAACTCGCCGTGACCATGGACGACGAGAGCCTTCGCCTCTCGCAGCAACCGCTTCTGAGCTACCTCGGAAGCATGGAGGCCGACGCGTACAGCGCGGGGAAGGAGGACGACGAGCAGAGCTTTGGCGCGACGACGCTCACGCGATGCGCGCTCAACGACGCTCAGGCGAACCACGCCGTCCACCTGTTGGCCGAGTGCGACCAGGTGCTGGACCTGCTGGATCCGACGGACAGCTTCGAGTCGAGCGCGTCGCTCTCGCTGGAGGATTCGGTCGGAACGACCGCCATCATCTACAACTTCAGCGAACCGACGTCGGTCGGACGGATCGAGCTCACCCTCGCGGACCACGATCCGGTGAAGAGCGTGCAGCTGATGTACCACGCGGTGCTGGACGAGGAGTTGGGACACACTTCCTACCTGCCCTTCGAGCTCGCGGTGGAGCGCGCCGGTCGAGATCGCCTTCTGCTCGGTCCCGAGGACGCGGACCTGAAGCGCACGGTGGTCTACGTCTCCGGCGAGGGGTCCGTTTCGACCACGGCGCTGCGCTTGGAGTTCGGCGGGGCTTCCGACGACGCGACGACCGTGGCGCTGGAAGGGTTCCGCGTGTACGGCCCGTCCCCGCAGACGCCGGACCGGTCGCCCGCGAATTACACCCGCTCCGCCGACGAGCGCCCGCTCGTCGTCGTCGCGGGCGGTCACGCCATATTCGAGGTGACCAATCCCGAGCGGTTCGTGTCGACCGTGGTCGTCGAGTTTCTCGAGGACTTCGAGGTGCCCGCGAGGTGGTATCTGGAGAGCCGAAAGTTGAACGGGTCCGCTTGGAAGCGATCGCACACGCAGATCGACGACGCCCGGGCGCGCACCGCGATTCGCATCGATCGAGACGTGGAACAGTTCCGGCTTGTCATCGACGACACGCACGTCGCTGCGCGTTACAGCCTCGCCGCCTTCGAGGTGTACGCCTGCGAGTGCGGCAACGAGACGAACGCGACGCTTCCGGAGCTCGCCGTGGAGGCGCCTCGATGGATTCTGCCAAGTCACGAAGCCCCCACCGGCGACTTGAAGGCGGCGCTCGACGGATCGGGCGAGTTGCAGGAGAGCTCGTCGTCGTCGAACGCCTTCATCGTCTACAACGAGCGCCCCATCTTCGCGAACGAGGAGACCGATCTCGTCGGCATGCAGCTTCACGTCCACGGCCGAACGGGCACCGTGGCGCTTTTGATCGTACCGGACGGCGTTCGCGAGGACCACCGGGCGTCGTCGTCGGAAGCCCACGCCGTTCCCACCCCTTCGGTGGGCGTGCACGTGAGCGACACCGCCGTCCGAGGCGTTCGGTACTGGCGCGCCTTCGACGACGAGAGCGGAGCGTGGAGCGACACCCCGGAGAGCGAGGAGTTCGACCTGCTCGACCCGCCGTCGAGCGCCGTCGCGGGAGGCGTGCTTCGATTGGTCGTGGACGCGACGAACGGAGACGTGCGCGCGTACCGAAACACGCTGGCGAACGAGGAGGAGACCGCCGACTTCTACCTGGCTCACCACTTCGACGACCGGCTCGCCCCGATCGAGCACGTCCACCAGTATCGCGTGGTGATGATGAACCTCGAGGGCGCCGGTTTCGATCTGGTCGACGCGGACACGCGAGACCTCTATCGTGAGCACTCCTGCGACCCGTCCGAGCGGCTCGGTTCGCGCTTCCGCATCACCCCGGAATTCGACTCCTTCGAGTGCGACGCCTTCCGACGGCTGGATTTCTCCTCGAGCCGTTTCCAGTGCGTGCACTTCGAGCACACCCTGACGCGCTACGGCGGGTGGACCCGCGACGAGGCGACCGAGCGATGCGTCGAGTTGGGCGGGACTCTCCTGACCATACCCGATCTCGACCTGGTGGACGCCGCGACCTTCGCCGCCGAGCTCCGGCAGGCCTTCCACGACTCCTTCCGCGAGAGCGTCCTGGCGGACCGAGAACACCCTCTCTACCAAAACATCGCGGTCGAGGAGCTCACCGCGACCGACCTGAGCGAGCTCCGCTTCGCGATGGCCAACCTGAGCTCCCTCACGGAGCGCACGGAAGCCCCGCCCGTTTTCGCGGACGTCGTCGCTCGCGTGGACGTGGCTTCGGGAGAGTGGAGGTGGGAGCTGTCGTCCGCCGACACCGCTGCCGTCGACGCGGAGTCTCTGTGGCTCGGAGGCCTCACGCCGGACCCCATGCAGAAGCCTCGATGCGCGGTGCTCCGGGAGGCGGCGAGCAACGCGACCTTCGATGGCGAGCCTCGCTTCGGTTTGGAGGCGACGGATTGCGAATCCGTCTTGACGCACGTCGCCTGCTCGCGCGCCGCCAACGTCCACGCACCTCCCGCACCTCCGGCGCAGCGGGCTCCCCCCTCCGCGGTCGATCGTTTTGGCGGAGCGCGCATGGCCACGGACCCGCTCTTGCGCGTGGTCTCTTATCAGGACGCAACCCTCCTCTCCGACGAGGGCGAGACGATCGCGGAGCTCGCGCCCTACCGACCGATCACCTTGCCCTCGAACGTGACGTACGCGTACGCGTCCGTTCCGATAACGGTGTACACGAACGGCCCGGCGGAGCCCGCGCCGGTCCTGCTCCACGCTCGCGGTGTCGTGCTCGGCTGCGTCACCTGGATCGACGCGAACGAGACGCTCGCCCTGCGCGTGATGGCGCACCGCGCCGAGACCCGCTTCGCCGTGGTGGTCGAAGGCGACGTGGTGCCCACCTCGTGGCGCGCGGATCTCGCCCTGCCCACGAACGTCCTCGTCGAAGCGAACTTCACGGCGGACCGGCAGGTGCGCGCGGTGTTCGTGCGCGCCTCCGACGAGATCTCGGTTTCGGCGCAACGAGCGGGCGACAACGAGGGGGGCGTGTCCTGTATGCCCTTGGGCGACAAGCTGGGCGGATGGACCGGGGTGGAGCGATCCCTGATCGACGGAGACGCCAACCTGGTGCTGAGCGCGTTCCGCCCAGGGCGAGAGCTGAACGAAACAAGCGAGCTTTTCCCTTTCGAGCTCGTGCGGTTGGACGAGCTCTACCAATCGACCGGCAAGGCGGACAGCCGGAGGGTGTACGTCGGAGAGGCGCCTTCGATCCTCGCCGGAAGCGAGCTGAACGAGCGCATGCAGGTGGGCCAAGGAGCGGGTCGAGCTCGCTTCGAGTTCAACGACAACGCCACGCGCGGTACATACCTACTCGTGGGCTGTGTGAACAACCGCACGGACGGAACCTTCGACGTCGCGCCGTGGATACCGGAGCGGCTGTTCTCCACTCAGTTCGTCTACGCCTACGACACGAGGCCGTCGATCGTCGGCGCCCTCAGCTTCCATACGGGCGTGCTTCCGGATTACGTCGACGCGACGCAACAATCGGTGCGGCAAGCGACGACGTCCGCGCCCGAGGACATAATCGCGGGATTGTACTTGAAGAGCTACGTGCTGGAATCCGACGCGCAGCTTCCCTCCAACGAGACCCTGATCACCGGCGTTCCCGCCGCGCACGCGGTTGTGGACGGGCGGAGGCTACGAACGGTGATAGGGTCGGTGGATTACTTGAGCGGCAGACTGTGGACGTCGTCGTTGCCCGATTTGCGGCCGTAGACGTGAGCGTCCGGCGACGCCTTTTCCGAATGTCGAGGCGTTCGCCATTTTTTGTGCGTGAAGCTTTTTTGTGAGACACTTGCTTAAACGTATTGAATCGCGTTTGTTTATGTAAGTTAGATGCGCGTGCACATTCCGGTAACTCTAGCGTGACCATGCGCTCTTCGCAATATGCCGTCTCCTTGAAATATGCGAGCCCCCTGTTACGAATGGCTCTCTTCTCGACGAAGAAGCGAACGCCTTCGTCGATTGTCGCATCAGCGCGCGTCGTCGTATATATATATATGTGCATACATCTACGCATTACGCAGAGTTGTGCGGATATACACGCCAGCTTATTTCTTAAAGTCAAGTTCGTTCACGATGAGTATTGTACATCCCGTCGGACAAATGTATATGGTTCTGCAATCCGAGCAGGTTGCACTATCGGATACCGTTCGTGCCGCAAACCAAAGCACGCAGTTCCAAGAGCAACAAAATTCAACGATATCTGAACCGTCTCTAGCTGAAGAGCTAGCTAAACTCTCTGAGGTGTTTGAAAATACGCTTTCGGATTTCGAAGCAACGGTTACCGCAAACTGTGCAGAGGCTGACGTGCGTAGTTTCGTGAATACACTTCGCTTATGGTCAGGCGATCAACAAGCTCAACTAGACCTTTTAATCGACAATAACAAGAAAGTTATGGAACTAGTCCTTAGTATGGCTACAGAAGCTAATAAACTGCGAACAGCCGAGCAAGCTGAACACTTTTCGCTGTTTCATAAAACGCTTGCGGATTTCGAAAGAATGCATAACGAGGTGCTTACCGCAGACGGTGCAAAGGTTGTCGTGCGTCGTTTCGTGGAAGACCTTGAGTTATGGTCATCCGAGCAAAGTGCTCAATTAAACCTTTTAAATAAAACAATCAATGAGTGTAATACGAAGAACGAGCTCCTTCGAAAGGATTTCGAAGCTGAGAGTCTCAAATCTGAAAGGCTAACTGAACACCTCGGTGAGGTTCGTACGGAGAGCATTACATTTTTTGACGAAAACGTAAACCGTCTTTGGAATCTTTTAAGTAAGAACAAAAAACACATGTCAGTTGTTGCCAGGAATTGGTTTACACTTGTTGATAAACAGAGAGTTTTTGCATTTCTTGAGTTGATTAAAAAGGACGTTACCGCGATACTTGGTCCCGAGCTGCGCGCCCTCGAAACGAATGATACAGCTAAAGCGGAATCTTCGCTTAGAAAAATAGACGAATTTTTCGTCGAACCGACACAAGTTATGCACCCACGTATAGTACCTAATCTTAAAATTTCAACTTTCGCATTTGTTTTAGCATCGTTTCCTTTTGTCGCGGCGCTTTTACTAAACGAAATTGAAGACGTTTCGGATATTTCGAATGCGATTGTAAAGGTTTTATCGAACGATATCGATTTCGTAGTAGCTCTTAACTCTTACCTTCTTATAAAGGCTTATAACGACTCATCGAAGCTGACTAAAATTAATACATATTCAGATTACTTAGAAAAAACAAAGAAAAAAATTGAGCATGATCGTATGATTCATATGGGTGGTACGGACACGAATGGCTCCTTTACGCTTTCAAACGTTACTGATTATCGCCTGTATGCTGTTACTGACCCCCCGCGTTCAGGAAGATCAAACGATATTATTTACCCGTATTCAGAAAACGCAGCTGGTACAAATGGTACTGCGTCTGAATCTGGGAAGAGTGGTCTACACAGAAAGATGATAAATTTTGCAACTACTGATCCTTCTACAAAGAATTTGACTTATATGGAGCACTATCTTGGTGAGACATCTTTAAAATTACGCAAATGGTTTTTAGCGATGTATGCCGACGCATTTCCCGATGATGTCAAACCAGAAGAAACACTTCAGCAGCCGCTCAAATGTCCTCTCCGAGGTCATCATCGGGACGTCATGCTCGCTTCGATGCTGGAAACGTTACTACCCGCGTAAACACGTTGAAGATCGCGTCGACTCTCCTATTTATGTTTGCGCGCGCGACGAACGTTTAGCAGAACGAACATGCACGAAAGGCTAGCGTTTTTTTCGTAAACAGGGGGGAGGGGGGGGAGCACCCTTCATGAATTGTGCAATTCCGTCTGCATTTGTATATTTCGACTTTCGCGTGATGCTTACTCGATATTCACCGTGGCAATTTGGTTCGTTTTTTCTAGAATTTACTCGCCTTACTGTACGGACGGTTTCTCATCCGTAAAGGTGTTTGATCGCGACCAGTGCACGTTCCTTCACCGTGATATACACACACGTAACGCTCAGTCCGGATCGGTGCGGCGCTTTAGAACACACGCAAGCATTCAGACACTGCTCCGCGCTGACATGTCGGTCCATCTATAAGCCGCTCTTCGTGAGCACGGTGAAGGCCTTCGGTTAAAGGGCGATCGCGACGCGTCTCATCGGGAACTCTTAAACTCGACGACGACCGAACCGTTCGTGTCGACGGCACGCCTCGTCCACCGATGCGATTTTACCCTCATCATTAGTTCGTCGGCCGTCCACGGTGGACGAGAGCGCCTCGTCGTCCGTGCAGAGATCGCAGTCGCAACGAATCTCGAATGTGTCCCACAAGTAAGATCGGCGTGGGAACCCTGTGAGATTGGGATTCGCGTAGGAGATGCATATCTCTTCCCCTCGGTCGATTCGGCGAGAAGCGTAAAGGCATAGGGTGCCCTGGTCGACCCCCGTATCGTAAGGCGTGCAATAAGCGTTCGCGTCGCATCTGTGACGCACGCATCCAAGCACGTCGTACATTCCTGTGAGCGAGGCGCACCACCCGCGACGACGTCCCGTAAGCGGCACACCTCGTCCTTACTATATCGCGCGCTCTCTCTCTCTCTTTGTGACCGAACGTAGGAAGGATGCCTCACCGCGCTGCACCAATGGGTTTCCGTCGTCGTCGCACGAAACGTACATTCTCCCCTCACCGTCCTCATGAAGATCTTCGTCGTAGACGCTCTGCATGCAATGCGAGCACACGACGTTATAAAAGCGCCATAGCGCCTCTTTGGAAATGGCGTACTTCACCGAAAGCTCCGCGAGCCACCGATTGTCTCGCGCGTCCCTCGCACGGATGATCACGGGATCCCATCGGTCGAACACGTGCAGCATGTCGGGGTAATCCGAAGAGCGACGAGCCTTCTCGCAACTGAGGTAGTTGAACACCAGATGCCAGTTCCAATCGGAGCCATGGCGTCCGCTTCGTGTCCACGGGTACTCCACGTGAATCGCCTGACCGAGTTCGATCCTCTGTTTGCTGTGCACCGATATATGGTCCCGACACGCGATCACAATCACGTTAGAATCTCGCTTCAGGCCACGATTGGTGGCGCGAGCGTGATTCACGCGAAGCCTTTCCGGATCCACCCTGGCTTCATCCATACAGGCGTAGCAAGCGACGCTCGGTCCGAAAGTGGCGGTGGCGCCGTATCAGCGACCGTCATTTCGATCGATCCGATCCAGCGAGCTCACGCGAGCGGCTCGGACCTCGTGACACTATATATACCGTCGGTCGGCTAGCTATCGACCTTCCGTGGTTGTGTCTCCACGTGCCCGAAAAGCGTCGGTTCGTCTGTCGTCCGAAACGTGCGAATGGATCGTTCGCGATGGTCTGCGTATTTGTGAGGCGCGTCCTTTCGTAAGCTCGGTCGTTCGTCGTGATGAAGAGAATCCCCAAGACCCGCTCGACGCAGGTCGTCGTGCACGCGGAGGAGAGCCGTGTTCTGCTGACCAAGCGGACCCCAACCTTCACGGTGGTCGCGGCGCTGGTGCTTTTTGCGAGCGTATTCGGAGGCATGTACTACTTTGACATGCTTCCGGAAGGATACTTCCATCTGTACTCCGACGAAGTGAAATTCTTCGACACGTACGTCATAAACGAACCTCACGAATCGGGGATCGCTCTGGGCGGAACCTTTTTCCTCACCTATTGCAACGTGTACGTCCGACGCAAACTTTCGGCGTGGCAGATAAACTATTTGAACTCGCCGCACGTGCCTCGCGACGAGCTCGACGGCCGTTACACGATACAAATCACCCTGACGATGTTCACCATATTCTTATCCCTCTCCAGCGCGGTGAACATCTTTTTCATGTTTTCCAACTTTTGGTTTTTGGTGGCTCAGACTTTAGCGACGATCGTTGTCAGCGTTCGAATGACCAGTCGTTTCTTGACGGAGAAGCGCGCTACCCGGCTCGTGCCGAAGGAAGCCTTCACCGATTCGGACATGGTGATCAGCGTCTAAAAACTTGGTTGTAGAAGCCAGGGGAAAACCCGATCGGTATAAAAGTGGAAGAACAGAAGGAAAGCCCACACCCTTTGGGCGTATGCACGCATTCATTTTCCGGTCCGATTCTGGATCGGCGCGCGACCAAATGCACGCGAGTGCTTTATTCAGCGAACCCTGCGTTAACGCGCGCGCACACACGCCAAGAGAGAGAGAGAGAGAGAGAGCGAGAGAGCGAGAGAGCGTGCGCTTGCGTGCGGCGTCGGACGAAGGTGACAGTGGCCCACCTCGTATCGAGCTTTCGGTATCGTATATATATATACACACACCAACTGGAACTAATCGATAGCCTCGACGATCACAAGGATCGCTGTGAGCGAGCCTCGATCTTCCTCGTGCTCGACGATGTCCAGACATTTCGATTACGACCCGTCCTACTTCCACGCGCACGACGGCTACCCGCGCGGTTGGTACAGATCCAGATATCCGCCGCCACGAAACGAGTACTATTCGCAACGCCCGTACGATGAAGGGTTCGAATCGCATCCGCCTTTGCCCAAGCGAAGGCGTCAGCAGTTCGAGGACCGCCGCGTGCGCGTGCCTGATCGAACAGTCGCGGAACCCCGTTTCGCACATTCGGGAGAGACGGAAGGGACCGAACTGGAGGACGGCGCGACGGACTATCCACCGGGAACGAACGTGTACGAGTACGAATGCGACATTCCGAAGGACGTCTCTCCCGGTCTCATTATCGGCACCGGAGGACGAAACCTTCGTGACATTCAAGAGAAGGGAGTGGACGTTCACGTGGGCGACGAAGGAACGATTTATATCAAGGCGCACGACGTGCAAACCTTCAACCAAGCGAAAACGCGTATTAAGCGCCTCTTGAAACGGATCACGAGAAAGAGGCCGGAGGCTCCGGCGGAGGCTCGCGATATGTCCGGCTCGGCGAGTCCGGTGGAGAACGATTGAACAGAGAACGAAACGGCGACCGTGCGCGATACAGTATATATACGCGCCCGGTTGCGCTTGCTCGTCACACAGACCCGAACATCGAAACGAGAACCGATAAGAATGTCGTTCGTGTGTATGCCCGATCCCGTACCTTCGGGTACGGGTTTAAGCTTAAACAGAGATAAATTGGATGCATATGTACAAAATCACCAAGAAGAGTTTGTCATTTTTTCGTCTTACGAATTAGAAGGTATTCCCGTAAAATACGAAAATAAGGATTATTACGCGAAAATATATATCGAGCCATCCAATGTCGATTATCTTTTGAAAGTCCACGAGTATGTCGATTCCATGGACACTTCACACTACGTGGAGGACCTAAATACGCGACTTAAAAGCGTTTTTGAAGATCTGTTTAGTCCAGCCGAATCTAAACATTTGATTGAAATCGCAAACAAAACAAAGGGTTTCACCACGAACAAAGCTGAGGCGTGGCCATCGGTCGAATTGTATGCCGAACGTTATGACGCACTGTACTCGGCTCTCGTCGAGTACGTTCCGCTAAAGCATGCAAGTTTTGGAGGCATCCGTACATGTGACGGACCGAATGAGATGTCTGTTAAGTATTGGGTACGTCTTCACCAAGACAAATCCGAGTTAAGGTCGCTAAAGGCTAAATGGGATGCAACGAACAATACCCCACTCTCAGATGACTTTAAAAAAACGGTTGTGCGTAAGTGCGATGCGATAGTTGAGACGCTTGTGCGTGCAAACACTGTATGGAAAACACACGCGGGCGGGTTGTTGTTCAATTTTAGAAATTTATATAACCTCGATTTAGATTGGAATATTGACAACTTTCTCGTTGTTGAATCTACGGATCCCGCTTTTCATTTGCTCGTTGTCGATCTAGGTCTACACAAGGTTGCCACTGAGAAGTCCAACTTTAGTTGGACTGCATTGTTCGCCGCGTTGGGAAGTTCAAGATCGTATGACCGATCTCAACCCACACCGATAAGTATGAGACATACATCTACAATGACGGTGGTTGATACGGTCAATACCGAACTTGAGTTGGCAAAAATACTGTTGAAAAAACATACAGGCCACAAGAAATTTGATGTATCTACTACATTACGCCTTTCAGCTTTCTTAAAAAACACGAGCTCTGAACCTGCGATCATAGATGCTATTCGAAATGCAGTAAGCTTGCAGCAAGTACTAAATATACTCGACATGAACGATGCAACCTCGATGGAATCGACGCCACCGCAAAGTCCTCGGTGAGGTCCCAAATCATTCGTACCCCACGAAGCACTTTCCCTGAAGGGTCTCGTCGCACTAAACAACAGAAAAAATGAAAAACGTCACACACTTCTACCGGAGACGTGATGTTAGGAGGTGCACAGCTGTCAAGCCTGCCCCTTAACAACATAACTATGAATCGCCTAGAGTATGCCCGACATGCATACACTTTAACGCCCAGTATACGTATTTTTCTTATTCTATATTTTCCCCGACCACTCTCAAACAAATTCACAAACTTGAATACGTTCTCGACGAGTAGCGGTCTTCTTTTAAAATAGCTCTAACTCGATCCAAATTTACTGACGAAACCTTATAGAAAAGATCTTATACGATCGCCGTAGCGTACAGTCTCCTCTTGAGGAATGCGAAGGCATCTACCGGAACGCCCGTGTCGCACTGACGTGGCGACGCCGGCGACCACGTGGATCTACACCCATTCACTCGCTCAGCTTCTCGCGGAGAGCGTGACGCTCGCGAGTGTGTGTCTATCACATCTTCCTCTACATATACAATTTAGAAATACAACCGAAAAAGGCACACCGTTCGAAGAGCGTGTGGCATCAATCGAACTCCGTGTCCGACCCCGCACGAGGGGGGAGTTGCTCGTGATCGCGTGTACGGTTACATTTGGCGACGTCTCGACAGTTTGTGAGCATCTGGTACACGCTGAGTGCATAAAGCGACAAGCAGGACGCGGCGTTCACCGCGATCAGGGCGCCCGCGCGCGGAGTTTCTCTGGATCCGTCGCAACTCTCGTATCGAAATACGACTTGAGTTCTATTCCGGAACGAAGCCGAGGATTCGAGGGCCTCCATCGCGCACAGCTGCGTGTCTTTGTATAGCGCCTGCAGAGTGTCGAAAGGAAAGAATTCGTACGCCGTGAAGACCGCTATCGATGCGGTCCACGCCAAGAAGCACGTCCAACACTCGACATGCTTCAGTAAGGTCACGTCTCGAACGCTCAGCACGCATCGCCTATCCTGCGTGCGCACGTCGTGGTACCTTTTGGAGTACGCGCGGAGGATGGCGAAAGGCATCAGGCCGAGAGTGGCCACGACCGCCGTGACGATTTGCGTGCAGAGCAGCGCGGTCCCGTAGTGCACGGTCTTGCGTAGGAGCATTTCGTTTTCCGCATCGAAGAACGTGTTCGACGCGCTCGTTCGTATGGTGATGTCACACGCGAGCATCCGACGACGCCCCGCTGCCAGCTCCTCTACCACCGCCCACGACAGGAAGATGATGCATGCGAGCAACCCCGTCCATACGCCGTGGTCGACGTTCACTCGAAAACAAACTCTCGATGGGTACATCGTTTTGAAATTTCGATGGTGTCCGTGCGCCCTTGTCGCTTCTCAGCACAGGGAGTTTGGAAGTGCCCGATCTCCCATCGGAATGCCTCTTGGAGATGGTGGAGCCCTTCGGGCTCGTTGCCCGGACAACGAAAGCCGGTCGGCCGACCGCAGTCAAATATGTGGGGAGACGAAGAGAGAGAGAGAGAGAGAGAGAAGTGGCAGGCGCACGACGCTGTATTTTTTTGTCGGCCCTTTGAAGGTCAGCAAGAAAGTGTGAGGACGTGCACTCTCTCCACCACTGACGAGAAAGAGTGAGAGAGGATCGTATCTCGTATATATATATAATTGTTCGGGACGTGGAATTTGCGTCGTATCATATATACAAGCAGTGGTTAGCTTTGAAAAGCTTGCTGCGCACACGGATGTAACGAATTATGTTCACAACATCGCGAACGCGATACCAAACGTGTTCGGAGAATCTGGCGATATATTTCGTTGTTTTTCATGACTCACGTTGTCGACAAATTGCTGGAGTACGGAAAGAAACACGCGGTCAAAGAAAACTCTAAATTCGATAATACAGATCTATCGCGTTCGACGAATTTGTTTTTAGAAGACGATCGCGCACGAGTACCACAACCTCGTGATCTAATTTTGAAGTACATGCAAAACATAAAAATACAGGCCTCCAGGATTTCGCATCAAAATTGTGTGATTCGAGCCACATCGTCGGCCGCCATTACAAACACCACCACGGAAAATTCGAGTACGTGTTCACTCACGGACTAACCGAGGCGAAACTATAGCAGCTTGCGAAAGAGGAGAGAGAGAGAGAGAGACGACCAACAATTTAAAATTTGCACCGGGATGTGCGAGAATCGTAGACGAAGAGTGCGATTTGTTTGATTCTAGACACCGTATTTTTTTCATAAACGGGTTCTCGCGTTATTCGATCGAATCGTCCGTGTAAGACGGGGGGGCGTGAAAAGCTCATCGACGATTTCCGTGCGAATAATCGAAGTTGATGAACAGATCCGCTTAGATACCCGCTCGAGAGTGATTTCGGTGGACGCTATCCGTCGCGAACGAAACTATGGATGCGACGAACTATGTATCGGGGTACGGGGACGGCGGAGAGTTCGGGCAAAGCGAGGAGCTCTTCGACGAGTTCGATTTGGACGTGCCGTTGACGCAAGCCGAAGTCAAGCTTCTGGCGGCGTCCACTTCGAACTTCGATATCGAGGATTTGGATACCGCCTCGCGTAAACGTCTGATCAGAGGTATCCGTACGGTGGCTCGAGAGACGGCCGTCGAAGAGACAGACGTATGCTTTCTATTGGCCGCGGCCCGGGTCAACGATGCGCGAATCGCTCGGACGCTGCTCTCGAGCGCTTACCCGGACGCGCCGAAGTTGATGGAGGTCGTCCTCGCGGCGTCCGAGAGACACCATCTTCGGTTCGTCGACGACTTGCTAAGGGATCCTCGATCGGAGTTTCCGGATCTTGTCGATGTCGTCACGATGAAGGGCGATGTTCAAGCCGTTGGCATCTTGAAGAGCCGCGAAAGAGTGGATGCGAACGATTCCGAGAGTCTCAGACGGTTGCGAAAAGCGCACGACGAGGCCGTCGTCGCGTGGTTGTTAAGAATGAAGGTCCTCACGGATTGCGAGGAGGCGAGCGTTATCTGAAATCGCGAAACGGCGGTCGATGATGGACGCATGGCGAAACCCCGAGTGTGCGACTGTCGTACGTGCTATAGTATCAGGGGACGTCGATGTACATCATTATTAGCTTCACTCGCCTAGTGCACTGGTACGGTATCTTAGCCTGTCGGTGCGTGGCCGTAAAATCGTTAACGCGCTTAACTCTTTTCGTCATGGCGCCTCCTCGAACTTGTCAAACTTATATAGCAGCGACAAATACCCCGGTGTGTAAATATGTATGTGTGTACTACATGAATGCAACTTTGTGCCGCGACGTGTCGTTATTCATCGACATGCAATATTTGTTTTGGTGCGTCGATTTTGCGTCGTCCGAAAGGATGGCGTTCGCCATGCTCCCCTCCCCCCTCCGCAATACCGTATGAAGAAGGGCGCTCGCGCTACACGTTGTTTGTGCTCCTCGAGTCGGTCTTGGAAGCGACGGACGATTTCGAAGAGGAAAACGGAAAAGCCGAAGATAACGCAGGACGCTTTTGAAAACAACGAAAGGGAGATCGTTCAAAGCATATTGAACGGCGGCTAAATAACGAGCGAGCACGAAAAGAAGAGAAGAAATCGAGTAAGCAACGGCTCCGTCGAGTATGTTCCATTTGTTAAACGATCCAGTCTCGTACCCGGCGAGAGAGAGAGAGAGAGAGAGAGAGAGCTTAAGTCTTCCGTTGACATGGAAAAAACGAGCCTAACACGGTAAAACGAGTTGTCCGCGAGAGCGATTCTGCCTATTGTTGCAGTCTTTCGAATGCCCACATCCGCGAGACGGCGAATCCGATTCCGCCAAATTTCGAACGTGTTCTCGCTGCAAACACTCTTTACAAGAATATTGCGCCGTGTCGATCGAATCGTGCCGTCTTAGACGGCGCGTGCGGGTGTGGATAAACATGCAAGCCTCGCGATGCCCGACTTGAGTGGAGCGCTTCTGCTCGCTTCCCGTGACGGATCTACGGACCCTTGCGACGACGACGCCCTATACGAGGCGGTGGTCGCCGACGCGCGTCACGTCCCGATACGGTGGAACGGGTTGTACGGATCGACGAGAGAGATGACACTCAAAGATGTGGTTCGCGGACCTTACCCCAACGTCCGCATCAATCGAGCCCAATTTCGATACCATCTACCGGCGAACGCTTGCGCCGCCTCGCGTGCGCTGCTAGCGCAGCTGAAAGAGCCCGACATCCGCAAACGCTCTCGTGTGCATCTCTTCCAAGTTCGCGATGATGCGGACTCCGAGTATTACTTGGGCGCTCATGTCGTCGTAAGCGGGAGTCACGGCCATATCGTGTTGCATCTTCTTCGAGACCAGTCGGAACGCGATAACATCAAGCGGGAGTATCGCGAACGCCCTCAGCATCGCCTTGCGGAGAGTATCGTCCGTTCGGTCGTGCCTCCGCGTCACGCGGTGCGCTCCGACCTCTTCGACGCGGTGCACGGTGTGCGGGCGCTTCCCTCGAACGACCGACTGTATCGTGAAAAAATCGTCGACAGTGATGTGGGGGACGTGCTCAGCGCCGATATCGCCAGATCCGTGCGAATCACGTGGCGCGTGGTCAACATGGACACCATTCAACGATCAAACGAACGGGAGTTTGCGATTCGAGATAAATGTCGAGTCCTCCGAGACGTGTGTATGCAGCGAGTGGTGCTGGTGCGTATCGATGCTACGGGAACGGTCACGTTTCGTGACTTTTCCGATCGACTCGAATCGGAGCGCGAGCACACCACTCGCGAAGGGCTGGCACGAAGTTTGTTTACCGATTGAGTCGGACTCGACGGACGGATGAGACTGTTCTTGTGGTAGGTGCACACGTGCATGTATAAATATACGCTCTTCATGCACGATCGTGCGGGAAGGTTGATCATTCCTCGACGATGCCGAAAGACGCCTGTTATCATAAGATAAAGCGGTCGTACAAGATATTTCCTAGCGCGAGAGCTTCGCAAGCCATAGCAAAATGTCGAAAATCTAATGGGATCGTCCGTAAAACCAAAGCCGGCAGTGATCTCAAGCGTTGGGGTTCCGAAAAATGGGTGAACACGAATACGGGTAAATCTTGTGGCAGTTCCGATAGGGGCAAGTCGTATTGTCGCCCGACAAAGAAAATATCCTCATCCACACCCACGAGGCGTCGAAACTCCTCGGCGCAACGGTCGAACCAGCGTCGTAAGCAAGCCGGGAAACGAGCGACCGCTATATAGTAACAGCATCCTTTTTTGATACGCTGCTCCCGTGCTTCTTTCGAGTCCCAAAAAGCGCTTTGTGCTTGTACCAATTGTGCGATGTCCTTGCGGAACGCCGGTGGCTCGAGTGCGAGTCTGCGATGTAAAGTGTATACCTTTTGTATATTCATCATACATATAAATGTTGAATAGTATTCACGGATGTCTAATCTTCGTCTCACCTTCTCCCGCGTTAGCACGGTTATCGTGGTTGCCCGATTGACGAGGAAATAAACGTATGATCGATGCGTGTTACTCGGTCGAGAGAAAAAATCAAGTGTGGGAATAGGTCCGCAGGTAATCAATAATCACGAGGCGAGGTTATGGAGTCCGGTCGATTTTAGTGAGTACTGAAGAAAATGTCGACAAAATTTACACATTTTTTACGAAATCGACACTTGTCAGAACAATCAAAGCTTCTCTCTCTCTCTCTCTCTTCGCAGTGGTTGACGTATCCATTTGGAAATTCGAAAAATAACAAGCAGGATCCGCGCGCTGCTCTCGGCCGAAACGGGTAAATGTTTTGGTGTGATTTTGACGAACGGCGTATAATTCCGATGATAATTGCGTATGTTCGAATCACGAGTTTTCGTCTCTCTCTCTCTCTCTCTCTCTCTCTCTTCGGTCCTCCTTTATCGAATCGAAACATGATAAGTAGGATCTGCGCGCTGCTCTCGGCCGAAACGGGTGAATGTGTGATGTAACCTGGACGAACGGCGTACAAATTCGACAACATTTACGTATGTTCGAATCGCTAATCTCCGTCTCTCGCTTCGGTCCTCCTTGATCGAATCGAAAAAATATTGAGTAGGATCCGTGCGCTGCTCTCGGCCGAAACGGGTAAATGTGCTGGTGTGATTTTGACGAACGGCGTACAATTCCGACAATATTTGCGTATCTTCGAATCACGAGTCTTCGTCTCTTTCCTCGGTCCGCCTTGATCGAATCGAAAAATATTAAGTAGGATCCGTGCGCTGCTCTCGGCCGAAACGGGTAAATGTGTGATGTAAACTGGACGAACGGCGTACAATTCCGATAATACTTGCGTGTGTTCGAATCATGAGTCTTCGTCTCTCTCTCTCTCTCTCTCTCTTCGGTCCTCCTTGGTCGACTCGAATATCCGACAGTGACGAATTGTGCGTAACCTATATGCGATTGCTGTCGCGTAAGGTGCGACCGATCGTTTTTGGTCGGGTACGAGATTTTTCTTTGGACAGTACAATGAACAGTAAACTCGGTTACGAAGCTCAAACTAATTACCACCCTCGGGTCGGGTCCAGTTCAGATCTCATTCGCTCAGAAAGGTATCGATGACCTTTCTCATCAAATATCGATCGGCTTCATAATATTGGGCAATTTTTCTGACCTGCCCAGCTACCTTTCTTTCTATTCTGGGCAGATCCTTTCCGACATGCGCGACGCGCCAAGCTTCGGCCAATTTCGCACCAAACGCCTTAATGACCCGAGGATCCTTCGCCAGAAGTGATTTATACTCTGCGACTTTCGATTCGGTGGGGTCTTTCAGGAACGCGCCGATGGATACCGCTTTGTTCACGCGCGTGCCTCTTTGCAGCCACATGCTCTCCCAACTCCGATCCTGTGAGCAAAGAATGAATAGGCATCAATCGCGTGCCCTTTTCGCATCGCAAGCACGAATGTGCTCGTCGGCCACCTGCCGCATCAAAGGTCTGTCCGCCTCGTAATATTGCTTGCATCCGGAGGCATGAAACCCCGTCTGCACATTCTGCACTGTACCGGATTGCTCCGGAATGTGGTATCTGTCGTGCGCGGCGCGCCAACCCGTCGCGAGCTTGGTGCCAAAGGTGTTAATGAAATTCTTGTGCGCTCGCATTTTCTCGCGATACTCCTGTACTCGAGCTTCGTCGTTGTCGTTCAAGAAACTCGCGACGGAAAGTGCGGGATTCTCGAAAGTGCCCCTCTTTTGCCAAAGGCGTTGCCAAGTGAGCTCCTCGGGCGTCACCTCACACTGCTGGACGGCGGTGGTGATGTCGGTATTGTTGGTGGGGTTGTTGTTGTTGTTCACGGTGACATTGATGGGAGCGGCGCTCGGAGCGATCGCGAGGGCGCCCGAAGCGTTGCCGGACATTTCGGTGACCGCGTTGTGAATGTGCGCTCGATACACGCCGCGCTCCGCCTCGCCCACGCCGGGAATCTCCAGACAACTCTCGAAGGCCGATTTGATGTCCCGAAACTGATGGACTCTCAAATCGTGCGCGTCCTTCGTTTTCCGGATTTGCAACTCTTGCGCGTCGTTGTTCTTCTGGGTTTCCAGCTCTTGATAAAGTTTGGCCACGCGAATCTCCATCTCCTTCTTCTTTTGCTGCAGCTCGAGCTGTAAGAGCGACAGACTGCATTCTTTCTCCTGCAGCTCGTAGTCGTCAAGCTTCCGCGCTTTCGCGAGTATGCGCTCCCTCCCGGCAACCTCCTCCTGCGCGCGCTTGCGGGTGAGCTCGGCGTCGGCCTGGTGAAGCACCCATTCGTCGTCCGCGCCAGCCCGACCCTCACGTGCGAGGGATTGAGTGCACGTGCCGTTCGCCTCGTCGAAACGGTGCAGTATATCTTTAGCCAGCGTCACGTCCCCGCGATTGTAGCGCTCGTACACGAGGGCCACCTCCGCCTGCTTCGCGGGAGAGATCCACGCGGCCAAGCAGACAAAGAGCGCGGGGTGCACGAAAACGGTGGGTGGTCCTACACTACCGAGATTGTGGCGTTCGATGAGGGTTCCATTCGGCATTTCCAGGCGATCTTCAAGCTCTTCGATAGTTCTACGGGTATGCTTATTCTGCATAAAGTGTTCCCATCGTTTTCTGTTGGTTTTACAGAAAGCATACGCATTTGCATATTTGTTGTTCAGGCAGATATCGGTGTTTAGCTCGGGTCGAAATTCGTATACCTGCACCAGCCAAAATAGCCAGAATCTTTTATTGAATAAAGACAATGAATTACCCTAAATTTTACAATAGGAGTGTTACACTGGGAGATTTCTTGTAACACCCCTATACAGAGGGTTGCTCAAACAGATCATGGTGTTCAACTCGGGCCAAAATTCGTAAACCTGTGTCACATTTGGACGGGTAAAAAATTGAACTCAAAAAAGCGTTTTATTCTATACTAGAGTGTCACAGTTCGGGAATTTCATATAACACCCCTATATAGAGGATCGGCCAACGAAACACAGCCACGTGGCAATCATGCCTGGTATGACACCTATTGACACAAAAAATGGATTTTTTGCGCACCTTGCCCTTGATCTCCATACGCCGCGGTTCATGCTCCGCGTCGAGAGTGTTCGTTTCTACGCGAGCAACGGTTGTGTTGACGTCAAGATTATGTTGCACCTGCAATTTGCACAACGCAAATTAGTTTTGAACATCTGAAATGTTGGATCAAGCAAAAACAAGTGGAAAGAGGCAAAACCACGGTTATGTGTTTTTGTTGTTGTGTATGTGTTTTTTTGTTGTACCACCCTAATATTTTATAACCAGGGGTAACATGTAACATTCATATAAGATGTAAATCTAAAAAAACAGACACGTGGCAGTTAACATATGTATGACACGGATGAAGCGCACCTTGCCATTACGTTCAAATTGGCCCGGTGCCAAGGTGGTCACGGTTGCGCGCGCAGCGTTCGGAATCATAATTTCCTCGTCCGAAGCATCCACAACAGTCGGGTTGACGTCAAGTTTATGTTGCACCTGCAGTTTGCAGAATTATACAAAGTTAGCACAAAATGATTCTCTTCGTGGATATACAATTTCAGATCGGGATCCCAGTAATAGAATGCTTCGGCAGCGACGGTGCGCACCTCCTCACGAGACGGCGTCGCGACGACTTCATCAAGCGAAGCGTCGTCGATTGTGGTGGTTTCGATGGCGGCGTTCGCGATGGCCTCTTCGCCGTCATCATCGCCCTGCGTCGCGCGAGCATCATTAGGACCGCGAGCTCGCTTGACAAAAGTGATCAACACCCACGTAACAGGCGGAAGCTGACCTCCGCACAGTGTGTGTCCAGCTCGCCCGCCGTTGGTTCGAGCCTCGGAGTGTCGCTGTCAAGTCCGACGTGCTCGATGTCAATCTGTATCACGCACACAAAAGAATCACAACATGCACCAAATCGAACGAGTGAGCGGTGACTTCGCGACAAACGAATGCAGCCTGACGTAAGAACTCACCGTCACCTCGCTCGCCGTCGGTTTGCCGACAAGGTTGGTGGGAATTCCAACACCGTCCACGACCGCCGTCTCGTCGGCAACGCCGATGCGCACGTCCGGCAAGTTCAGCGAGCCGCCATCGCCATCCGCGAAAACAGTTGACGCGCGCACGTCCGTCGCCTTGTCGTTGGCCACTGTCCGAGGCGAGGTATCGGTCTTCGGTTGGCGACCGAGTATGGGGCGTAGCGACGGTGAGTTGCGAGGATCCGCATCGGCCTGTGTTTCGAAATCGATCTCGAGTTGCACGGTTGCAAACTGATGAGGGCAGCCCGCTTCGAGCCAATCGTTGATCGCTTGACTGTCGTTGTGCAAAGTCAAAAAACGTGCGATGTGTGTCGCGAGATACGGTGAGATGAGCAACGTAGTGGCGTCGCCGGGTCGAGCGTGCTCTTTCCAGTCCGAAGACCCAAATAGCTTAAAATGTTTATCGAGATACTCGCTTAAATCGTTTTTCTTGTGAAAAGCAAGCCAAACTTTGTTCGACTTCCTCGGCTTGGCTTTAGGATTTTTTTTCTTGGATAATTCGTTGAACAACCGGTTTCCATTTATGTACCGCTCGTTTAAATCGCGCGACGCGGGCGGTTGAGAAAAGAAATCTGGATGCGTGCGAAGAGTGACCATGTCGCAACTCTTGCGGTGCGGAGTCAGACGAGTCGATGGCGTAGAAACCTCACGATCTAAGTTCCTAACGTTCGTGTTGCGCCTTTTTTTCGGCGATCGCTGGTGTAGGGCGGTGCTCTCTCGAGCGGGTCTCGCGGAACAGGAAAACGGCGAAGACACCCGAATGGAGACGACCGTCCGGGACCGTGACAATTTCGATCGATGAATTCGGGGGCTGGGCCCCAACTCTCCTCTCTCGCCGCCCCCTCTCCCCGCACTTCCTAAACCACGCGTTTTGTGTCTATGGCGACGATCGCGCTATGCGACGAGACCTTACGCGGCGATTTTTTCTCGTCAAACCGCGGCGGCGGGTGTGGTCGACGCGTGTTCGATCGAATCGGTGTTCGATCGAATCGGTGTTCGATCGAACTTCGACGGCGGCGAATCCGCTCGAAAGGCGGCGGACGAAAAACTATAAGTTTGGGCGATTTCACAGTCGGAGGCATAATTTCGCTTCGATGGCTACGAGCGGCGCAGTAACGAGAGTGAGCGACTCTGCTTCATGGTGGGAAAGCGTGTTGCGTCTTCGTAAAAATTACGCTAAGAATGCAGTGGGGGCGTACATCGAGTTGTTGAATGTGCTCCGTGCGAGCGATCGACACATTCCTCGGCTCGAACGAGCGATGCTGAAACGCGTGATACGCGAGATGCGCACCGATGTTCAAGGTCCGAGCATGCCCTGGTCGCGGGTCGATAAGCAAAAATTCGCGAAGGCGATTTTCGCCTTGGCGATGCGCGTCAAACGGTGTAAAAGGGCGCAACCGAAGATGCTCGAAGATAAACCTCGAAGTCGCCGGAAGTCCGTTAAGGTTGAGGCGAAAGACGAGAACGCTTCTCCTCCCGCATGGTTGGGAGTGTTGCGCGGCGTCGAGCTCCTCTCCACGACGAACGCCGCTCCTATAAAACGAGTGGTCGAAGCCGCCATGGACATGGGGGCGAGGGAGGACATGACGCCGTCCGACAGCGAACGCCTAAAGAAGGCGCTCACGAGCGTAAAGAAAGGAGGGACCTACAAGTTCAACAACGGCCGTTGCTTGAAACAGACGGTCCTCGCGATTCTTTCGGTGTACGTTTCGAAATATCCTTCGCCGATACCTTACATGCAACTCTCTCTCTCTCAGCCCGTTCGCCGCGAACGAAAGTCCACCGCCGAGATCGACAAGCGACACGAGGCCGGAGAGGACTGGCACGCAACCTTGCACAGCTTGTGTCGAATGGTATGCAACAACGCGCGTCCGATGAAACGCCTGCTAAGAATCGCGATGCGACAGTCCGAAGGCATTCCAGCCGTGCACGCCTCCATTTCGGGCATCCTTCAGAACACTCCATGCGAAAGCAACTCGTGCTCGTTGGTAAAAAGGGAAGTGAGGGCCTTCTTGAGTCGGTACGACGCATCGCCTTCTTCGAAAATCCTCGGATGTGGCGTCGACACGCTCTCCGTACCGAATCGACAGACGCTCGAAGCGAAAGCCGCGGAACGTGTGCTCGACGACGGACTCGCGATCGACAGCGACTCTTCGACGGCGGGTTTGTATGCGGAGGAGGTGCTTTTGGCGGCGATGTCGGGAGATGGAACGCACGAGTACGCGATCAGATGTGACCGAGCTGATATGGAGAAAATTTTCCGTTACGTGTCCTCATTGGACCGAAGCTCGCATACCGATGTCAAGCTTCGAGACGCACTTGGGCCTCACGCTTCGATACCCACTTCGTCGGCGATGGAACTTGCAGAGTAGAGCCTAGCAAGGGTTTTTTGTTTCTTGTGAGGGGGGTGCGCGATGCCATATTGACGATCGGTGTATTAAGGTGAAATCTCAACCTCGTAATCGGCGATGCCCTTCGTAGAAGCGACACGCAAATTAAAGAATGGGTCCTCGATAAACGATAACAAAAGCGGTAGGGTTTGGATTCGTGGTACGAACGGTAAGAGAGAGAGAGAGAGAGAGATGCGGCTATTTTTCGTGCCCTCGAAGTACGCAGCGGTGGCCGCGATCGCGGTCTCACATGGATCCGACCTCGATCACGGAGCATGCATGTCGGTGCGTTCGGAGCGATTCGTCGTCGAGCGTGCTTACCAATCGATCAGCCTTTGTAAAAATCTGCCTCGGTACTTCGCAAAATACGGTAATCTGCGCTATGCAGGCGACGATGTAGCTCATGAATGCCATCTGCCACATCGCGTTGTACGTGTCGGTTTCGGGATCCGTGTCGTAAATTTCGAAGGGGATAAGGATTCCTAACATGATCGCGCTCAGATGCAATACGGGCACGACGTCCGAGTTTACTCTGCTCCGAGCGAAACTTTGCAGGTATAGCATGGAATGCAATAAGGTTTTAAGATCGCTAGTGTAATATTTGTAGATACTTTCACCCCTTTCGAGCTGTTTGATTTCCTCCTTCCACACGTCCTGTAAATTTCTCAAAAGCTTCTCCACGGAAGCGTCGTGCGAAGACGAGTCGTACGGCTCCGATCCGTGAACGCGAATCGCCTCCAGAAAGCACATGGCTCTGCGTGCATATTCCGTGTCGTTTCTTTCGTCGACTCCTCTGGTGTACGTGAGTGCTTTCGTCCGAGCTGTGCATAGAGCGAGCGTATGATTGACGAAAACGCGCTTTTCGTGCGAGGCTCGTACCCTTTCCAACGAGTTGTACAAGAAAAACGCCCCGAGTATGGACGTGATGTGTGAC
>LGRX02035162.1:0-72859 GCA_001247695.2 Cymbomonas tetramitiformis | reverse complement strand
GAGACCGATTCGCATGCCACGTTTGGTGACTATTTCGGGGCGGTGGTGAACGATATGCACGGTACCGAGCGAGAGGTTGATCTCCACGTGGGGAAAACGGTGATTGAACACGAGACCATCGGCGCAGCAGCACAATGGCGCAGGATGGGATTTCCTGAGATAATGCGATGCCACCTAGTAGCGGCGGACGACGGAGATGAAGATGGCAGGGTGGAGCCACTGGCAAGGTTCGACTACAGTATTTTCCACGGCGACTTTAAGGTTGAGTCTTGGACGTTCGAGGAGCTGGTTGGCATGCAAATGAAAGTCGTTCCTGCTATCTCGGTGAAACGGAACTACGAGGTTGCGTGGAGGGACGAGGCTGGTTTGGAACGCGGCGTGTTGACCGCGGCAGAGTGCCGTGGTCACTTCGGCATGGACTGGATTCCAGCGCTGCGCACGCGGCAATTTTGGACGCCATAGCCCTGTGCGGAAAGATAAGGAAGGCGTCTGGCCTGGAGCAGTGTGAACAGTTGGCAGTAGTTTATATTGGACGCACCTTGACGCCGTGCCTTCCTCATATGCTGCCTGCTGTACGTAAGAAGTAGCAGGCAATCATAGTTATGCCAGGGCAGAATGAATACACCGCAAAGTGCTTACCAATCCGTGGGGAAGGAGCCCGCCTTCAGCAGAAGTGGGAACCTGTAGACTCAAGTTTTTGTTTGTGAATAGTAAGGACAACGTTTGGACCTTCCTGCCTTTTTTTAATATATTAACTGGAATTGTGAAATAGTAAGTGCTGACAGTGCTCTAATGGAGCGGGGCACATTGATTGCAAATACAGGCAAACAGCTCGAGAGTCGCCTGAATGTCACATCCGTTGCTCGTGGCTCGATGGAGCCCACAAACTCACGCCACGGTTACTGCATCAGCACCAGGGGTCGCCGGGGCACACCAACGGGGTGGACCAGGAGTGCATTCTGCACCAGGATGTACCTAATGTATCATGGAACCATGTTGAGGTGTGGCATCTGCGCAGGAAAACAGGAGTGCTGGGCATCGGTGATGTTCACGGAGGACGAGCTCATGCTGATTGTGCAGCGGAGCCAAGAAGCTCACACCAGCATACGAAGCACAATGCGTGCGGTGCGTGAACTACCTGCAGAATGTCGAGGCCCTATACCGGCTGGCGAAAAAGAAGTGCTGGCGGTGATTAAATCCTGGCTAACGGAACATGGGGGGACCATAGACAATCGGTATCGTGTGATCTTGCAGCCAATGCTTTTGGGGAATGGTGTTACCAGCAATGCTTTTGGGGAAGCTAACCCGTCAGCAAACAGCGATTGTGAAGTACATGGACTCCCTCCTAACGTGGAGGTCTTCTTCGACGAGGAGCTGGCGAAAGGCCGAATTTGTCTAATGGATGGACAACCTTGAGGAGGAGTCGGACGAGGAGGACCATGGAATAAGTGTGCAGAAACTGCTAGATGCAGCTGAGGACGCCCCGGATCCAGAGGACGAGGTCACAAGTATATTCCAGCAGGTAGTTGCCAGGCCCCCATGGCCACCGATCGATGTGCCACGCTGTTAGTTTAAGACTACTCGCTTCCTGATACTGACGACCATTTGGTGTTCACTTGCCATTGGATGTAGATATTCCAAGAACACAACTGCCAGGAAGAAGATCTGTGGAGCGATGCCGCCTGGGAGCTGGAGGCATTGCTGCCTGAAAAAACGGAGCTTAACTTCAACGCGGCGGCCGGTGACCCCTTATTTGTGGGGGATACGGAGGCCGCCTGCTTGACAGTGGGTGAGGCGGTCTGCTACTTTATGGAGCTGCGAAGGGCGCTGAATTGGTCGAGGCCATCATTTGATAGGTTTTTGACGGTCATGATCATGCTTATGGGGGGACCCGGAAAGTGCAATCTTCCTCGAAGTCTGTATAGAATGAGGAAGTTTTTGAACACCAGGTCGCACATGGACCACGCGGTGCATGTATGCGTGAATTGGTGCCGACATTATCCCCCAGGCGAGGATCCAAGCTCTTGGGACAAGAACCAAACCTGTGACACCGTACTAGAAAAGGACTCTGAGGGTGTCGCGCTGCGTACGTGCAAGGAGAAACGGTTCGAGGTGATACGCACCGTGCATGGAGAGGAGATCCGTCCACGGGATTGGTATTATTACTTTGCACCGGAGCGCACTATACGACGTTGGATGCGTGACCCGGAGTTCTGCAAGCTACGGGCCCGGCGGGATGCCCGCACTGGACGTGACTTCTGGACGGCAGCGCTGGCCAAACACATTGATCACGTCACAGGAGGTGCCTTGCTATCGCCGTCATCGTTTACAGCTGAAGATCCTCCTCCGCAGGGGGGGGGATCCAGGTGTGGAGTACGCGGAGCACCGCTCGATGGTAATCTCGCCCGGGGCGGACGACGCCCAATTATGGGTCTCTGACATCGGGTGCGACATCGGCCGGCACAGTTGCTGTAGTGTACTGATTTCACTGTTCCTTTGTGTAAATATAGTGAGAAATGTTTTTATTGCGAGCAGGTCATACTCCATGGGCGTTGGTGTGCTTAAGTGCGATGATCTGCATATCACGGTACGCCCAATCAGAATGTCGATGCAGTGACGCGTTGGTTGGCCTATGGGGTGACAAAGCTTGAATGTAGGCAATACAGTGAGACGCACACACACACACACAGAACCACAGGATGGATTCATGTGTGCGAGTAGATTCCATGATTCATGTGTGGAACAGTGCATTAGCAATCATGTTCATCGCATGTATGTGTAAGCAAACCCAAACTGGATGCTTGCAGGCTCGGCAACGTGACAAGTGGCATCGGAATCTGTGGATCACACGCGGCCCTCGGCAGAAGGAGAAGAACCCTCTTGTGATATGGGGGCAATTTGAAAGGGATATGCAACGCCTTGCGACGGGATTTGACGTGTACGACAGTTTCCTCAAAAGGACTTACACGTTGAAAGTATTCTTAGGAATGGTGCATGCGGATTCGGTGATGCGGATCACAATGGGGCAGTTCATGGGAGTCGGCAGCTACCGGGCGGATGCGTACAGCCTTTTCGAAGGGACGAGCGGCCCCGGCGGGAAGGGAATGTATTTCAAGGGGTATGCCAAGCCGGTCAAACTACAAATGACAACAGTGCAGGGAAAACCTGAGGTATATGCCGATGAACAGCTGCTCATGCTTTCTATAGAGGGGCATGCAGCGTTGGTTTCGAGAACCATTCATGGAGGGGAATCCCCGCAATCTACTGGACGGCACGGGCGTGGCGCGCTCGAGCGAATCCCATACTTCGACCCCATGCATGGTTACGCTGTCCCCTTCGGCCACTGCGTCTTATACGGGGTGGTGAAGAGATTTTGGAAGCTGCTGATGGGCAAAGTGACAGGGGTACCCGACTCAACCTTAACTTTGCCTAAGACGATTCAGGACGAAATGCAAGCTCGGGCGAAGCTCGTGAAACCTCCGCACGACGTCATACGCAAGTACAACGATATAGTGCAGTATTTCGGTGAGTGTACGAAGTAGGCAGAGCAGGGACGTGTGCCACTTCTTGATGCAGTTTCCGTTGTTGAGCTTGCTATGAGAGGCGTTAGGAGACCTATGCGTAGAATGTCTTATACTAAAGCACCTAGTTTGATCCTGAGTGACAGGCATGTACACAATGGAGGATGTCCTGAACTGGGTCGTCTACTTCAGCCCATTGGTGATCGGTGATCAACTCGCAAAATGGAATATGGCGATGGAGGATGCCTGGCAGCACCTTCGCCGAGCCGTGCTGCACTATGTGCGAGCTTCGGGCACGCACACTGGGTGGACTACTGCGGACGTGGAAGCAGCTAGAGTCGCAGCACGCGAACACCTCCGGGAGCACGCAAATATCCTGGAAAACACACGTATAATGAAGCTGCTGACATACAACTTGAGGCTGGCAGTGGTGTACCTGTTTCGGCAAGAACACTATTTGGGTGAGGTTGGTGCCGCCATGGAGATGTGGGTGGAGCGTGCCATCCAGCGTCTAAAGGGTGTGGCAAAGGACACGCACGTGAAAAACCGACCTGTGGAAGCTCTCGTGAATTCTATATGTGAGGACGATGCCCTAGATGACTACTGTTACAGATATCCAAACTTGCGCAAGTTGGATGTCTTGGCGGCAAAGTTATTTGGCAAGATCGCTGTCAGCCGTGCAACGGATCCCGCGGCAGAAGATGAGGATGCGCCCTGCTATTTTCTGGGCGCAGGGAGGCACCTATCTCCCACAACTCTTTCATGCAACCTTCGCCTGCAACTTGATGGTCTGGTGTCAACTTACACGAATGTAATGCCTGGGGATTATGAAATCATGGTCTACCTCAGGATGTCCCTAGACAAGGAGGTGATGTTTTCTTCCCAATACATGCGAACCACCAAGCGAATCTCCTACCACGTGTCTCTCTCTCGTACCGTCAGTGGGTTTGGCGAGCTAGGTCTGCCAGCAGGCTACCCTTACGCACAAATTCTTGCATACTACCTTGTGAGAAACTCTGCAACACAGCGGGTGGTGTGTCGCCTAGCACGGGTCGTTGCATACAGAGAAGTCGAAGACGAGTACTACGCAAAGCAAGGGGTAACGGTGGTGGACAAACAGAACGGTGTAGAGCTCATCGTTCCATGTGCCGCCATCCTCACGAAAGCCATGTTTCTTGATCGCCCTGGCAGTCAGCACTACCACGTCATGCACCTGTATCATCAAATACGCACAGGCAGTTACTAATGGGACCACCGGATTCACCTTACTTATCATACCCAGCGCAGCCAGCTTCCAACATCGTCCAGTAAGTTGAGCAAACCTTCTCTGAAGTATTGCCCAATAGCCTTAGTAGCAAATGTAGAGGAGCACGTGTGTGGAGCCAGTGAAGGACTTTCTCATACAGTATGCACCAATGGCAGAGCTGCAAATTAGGGTTTCCTATATATCTAGCCAATAGCAGTGCACCGTGCCTATGGTTTCCTAAATACTGGACCAATGAAATAGCTGCAAATTAGGGATTCCTAGATATCTAGCCAATAGCAGTGCACCGTTCCTATGGTTTCCTAAATATTGGACCAGTAAAATTGCAGTATATTAGGTTTTCCTAAATATCTAGCCAATAGCAGTGCACCGTTCCTATGGTTTCCTAAATATTGGACCAATAAAATAGCAGTATATTAGGTTTTCCTAAATATCTAGCCAATAGCAGTGCAATGTGCCTATGGTTTCCTAAATATCTAGCCAATAACAAAGCAGTATGCCTCAGATTTCCTAAATATGACAGCGGTTTTATATTATGTCATTTCCCTAAAACTTGATTTATACGGATATATATATTTACCTTGTCCAATCACTATTTACCCAGCTTTAGGAGGACCCAATGTTTACATACAGTAAGGTTTATACTTAAGTATGTGTCATAATGTCATATTTAGGAGATTTTAGTAAAACTTTAGGGAAACTTTAGGGAAATTTAGGGGATTCTTTGTTCAAGTGTTTAGGAAGTGACAAGTGACAGATTAAACTGTCGGTGTGTCACATCCAGCACACCACCTAGGGTGGTGACCGGAGCTAGTAGTGAAACGAAGCAAACAAACTCCCTACTTAACTTCAGGAGGAAACTGTAGCACACCTGGGGGCCTGTACTCTTGGTCAGGGCGGTCCCAGGTCACAGCAAAGGTTGTCAGATACTGCTGTTAATTGCTAAAACCCTAAACACAGCTCAAATTCAGAGAGCTCCTCTGCACATCTAGGAGGCTAAGCAATAGCTAATCTCCAGGCAGGCACGGTGTGACCAATCTCAGCCACTAGAGGTCGGCGGGACTGGCGGTCCGGCCCGGAGCAGCGTGAGGGTGAAGTAGTTGCCGGCCTCCGGGGCCGGTGGTAAATCATTCGTAGAAGAAATTTCTGAATCCTCGATCACAGCCGCATGGTCACCAGAGTTCGGCTCCTCGTCGTCGGACGAGTACGGCGGTGGCGGGTAAGGCGGTGACGGCGGAACCGGTGGGTCGGGGTCATATAGCCATGACAGCCGCGGGACATTGCGGAGAGTGCGGAATCCTTGCCGCAGCTCCCGATACCGCGCATGTCGTCGTGGCGGAATAGCAACCGTGCTCGCACCACCCACCGCGTTGCCAAGATCGTTACGAAGCATTGCAGTCGGTGAAGTTCCCGTAGCTGGGACTGCCGAGGTAGTCCACGTAGCACCACCGACCGGTGGAGCCGTGCATGTGCGCGCATCGGCACCACCGACACCGGCAACGGCGTGCGGCGCGGCGGTGGCACAAATCACAAAGAGCGCACACACCAAGGAGGAAGTGAGAAGAGACCTCCCGACACCCGGAATGCCGTTCCCACAGCCGTACCGTGGCCGCGGCAGTGCCACCGAGGCATCCTCGTCGTCATCGTCTCTCGTGGCGTAGGTCGCGGGCTCGTAGTTCATCACGCGCTCCGGCGACTCAACCGCGGAGAGCAAATTCATGCTCGGGGCCGGCTCGACGGGCGCCCCCAATGTAACCCCCGTGCTCTCAATGAAATCGGCAAACGTGCGGGTGACGGGAGGGCAGAAGGGGTCGGTTCGGCGGACCGGTCCATTCCTCCTCGGATTCAACCGACGCGGGTGGGGAGTCGGGAGTGTGCGGGCGGCTCCGACACCACCGGCAAGTTGGCAGTGAAGGTGTTGGCGTTGAATGTCGAAGTCCCAGCCGCGCGTGCCATCTCAGAGAACTCGGTGCGTGACGGCGGACACGAGGGCCTCACCGTCCTCCTCGCAGAACGAGCACGCGGAAAGGTCGGTGAAGACCTCCGGCTTCCCGCCCGCAAGCATGCAAAGGGCGTCGAACTCCACGGAGTCGTCGCGGTCGATGGCGTGTTGGAACTTCGCGGCTAGCACGGAGTTTTCGGCCTCCTCAGCGAAGGCGTAGGCCGAGAGCCCGGTCCTGCCCCCGTTCGGGCAGTCCCGATGCCAATGCCGCGCCTTCCCCTTAGCGCACACCTGAGTTTGGCAGTACGGGATGGTCGCACCGGTGTCGCGATGGAAGGCCACCTTCTTGGAGACGGATTGAGACCAATTCCCCCCCTTGGGGAGGGGCGAGGCCGCGAAGCGGGTCTTGATGCGGCGGTCCGGCTTGTCCGCGCGAGGAGTAAATCCCCGTGGAGACGGCTCGGACTCGGCGGTGGCGAGAAAGGTGGCCAATTGCCGCTTCAAGTCGAGGACCATCGTCCTCGAGTCCGCGAGCTCACCCGTCGCGTCCAAATCACCGCCGTCCTTCTCCATGAAGTGCGTGCCGTGGGAGTACCGGTGTGCGGATGCGGTGGCGGTGCCCGCCCGCACGTGCTCGCCGTAGCACTCACGTACCCATTGCTGAATAGTGAGGAGGTCGTGGGCGGCTCGTTGGTCGTGAAGAAGCAAGCGGGACACCACCGGCTGGTAGAAGGTGGTGTCGAGCGCTTTGATGAAAAGCGACTTCACGTCCTCGTCCAAAAGTGTTGCCCTCGTCCTCGCAGCCTTGAGCGCGGCGTTGAAATCCTCGATGGGTCCATGAGGGTCCATGCTCGCAGGGATGCGGACGGCGAACATGTCCGCTTGCCCCTGGAAGGGGTCACCAACCGGGATCATCCGACGGGCGAACTCGAGCAGAACACGCTTACCGTCTGTCGGGAAGCTGGCGTGTGACGAGTCCATCCAGTCCGCTGCGGGCGAGGAGGGGTCCACCAGCAGCTCGAGTGTAGAGAACAATAAATTGTTGGCCTCCACGCGGACGGCCAAAGTAGCGTCGTCCAGCGTGAAGAGCGGAGCGAACCCGATGTCCTCAGTGACGAATGCTGTCTGCAGCGCAGAGACCATTCTCGTGAAGATGGCCGCCGCGTGGGACTCCGCACCGGAAAACCTCCCCTCCTTGCCGTCGAACAACTTGCGTTGGACGTGCTTGGCCACCTTCATGTCGAAGTGCTCTCGCTGTAACGTGCGTACCGGTGCCAAAAATGCAGCCCCCGCCGAATTAGCGGGCGGCTGCGCCGCTGGCGGAGTCGCGGGTGTGTTGGCATGCCTGGCGGCAACGGAATAAAAAATCGTGCTTAATGTGCGGCGGCGATTCGCCATGCTAGCTGTGGATCTCGTAGAAGCGACCATGATGAAGAAGACTACAGGGGTGGAGTGAGGCAAGAAGACGTGAAAAAATTGCGGAAGTCTTGGGCGGCCAAGAAATGTGGTGGGTCGTCGATACGGTTGCCGTGAGAGAGCAGGAATTCCGAGAAGCAGGGTAGAAGTCTTACCGTGGCGGGCCGGCCCGGGGCCGCAGAAGCTCGCTCCGGGCCGAAAGCGGGCCGAAGGGGCTTTCGCCCCCGGGCCGCACAAAAATATGAGCCGGCCAAACTTCGGCCAAAAATATAGGCAGTTTATGCCACTTTTTATCAAACCCCCATACTTAATTTTAAAATTTCGCGCCTGCGGCGGGCATTTTTCTTCCTTGACCGTTTTGGCCGAAAGCGGGCCAGCGGAAATATAGTTTACGGGCCGTAAAGAATTTGGGAAGACTTCTACCCTGCCGAGAAGTCGTGTGGTAGATGGCGCCCGATACGAAACGGTGTGGTGACCAACCAGAATACGTAAACCAATCCAACGTTAAATCCCGTAGAAAAAAAAGGTCCTCAAAGGCCTACAGCCTGCCGTAAATCAACCCACAAAACTTAGGCCATACCCGCGACTGCCGGCACTCTCACGCGCGGAGCGCCTCACTCCATCCCAACTGTCCGGCTTTAGCCAATCATCCCGGCGATGTCGCAGTGGCTAAATAAAGCGTAAGTGGGGCCAAACCTGTCAGATATATAGTTCGGAGTGAATAACTAGATAACTGGAAATAAACCCTGAGTTAAGGGTTTCGGAATCAGAACGGTAAAAGTCAGATTGATAAAAGAGAGATACACATAAATACTAACGGGAGTTTCCCGACTACTGGTGACGGTCACCCAGCCTACTTTAGGAAGTGACAAGTGACAGATTAAACTGTCGGTGTGTCACATCCAGCACCTATCATTATGCCCATAGCGAAACCAACCACGTATTATTTGGGATGTATCGAGGATATCTGAACGCACCACGCCCAAGGGAAGATAGTGCAAGCACAACGTTTGCTGACATGTTCTGGAGCATACCGACTTTTGCGAGGTGACAATCCCACCCCATGATGGAAATCTGCTTAGGGTAGCGCCACATAATTATGTGTGCTGAAATCCGTATAGGTAGCCCTGACCGGGAGTCCCGGTGCAGGCCCCTATGACAGATTCCTGGGTAGCCAACACTGGACCTGTGACTGATCCGTAAGCCCGTGCTGTGACACATCAAGGTGTCACAGGTAGCTAGGACCGAGACCGTTCCGACTCCGTGACCGTTCCGGGTATATCTAGCTTAGGGTTTATTTCTTATGAGAGTTTATCTATATTGGTTCACCGACTGTCTGATATCTTGAACCGGGATATTCCAGTAGGTCGTGGACCCATTCCACGCGACATTCCACAGCTAGTTTGGCCATGATTGGCTAAAGCAGCCGCTTGGAGAGGTGGTGCGCGACGGCGCGTTTGGGGACTCACGGGAATTTTGAGATGAGCTGTTTGCGGTGAGCGCCTTTGAGCCGCAGCTATGGGGGTTCGACCTGGACCGGGCCTAGTCGACGCAATGTTCATTTACGGTATTACGCTTGCCCTGATCCCGCTTGCTGCCGGTTTTTGGGCTGGTGGCTCGAGCACCTTCGACCTCGACAACGTCTTCCAGTGCCCCTCGCTCGCATGGCTCTACCGCTCCTTCCGTAACTGTGGCGTCGCATCTTCCCCACGACATTACCCGAACGCGCCCCGGCGTACCACCTCCCATCAGGCTTTCAGAATTATGGGTGTATCCACTAGAGCAAAACGGTCCCTCACGAGGGACTCCGACATCGACGCCTCGCTGAGGCTCACTGACGCGGTTCGCGCAACACGCCGACGGCTAGATCATCACCGGCTATTGCGAGCCCCGACCCTACTTCCAACACCGACGCCGACGTTGCGACGAGGAAGTATCTGCAGGAGCAGTCCAAGCTTGTGGACGAGGTCTACAAGGGGCGGCTCCATCGGACATGGGCCAAGGGTATCCGCGAGGATATCCTTGGCGACAAGAAGCATTATTTCAGCGGCACTTCTGACGCGGGTCTCCTCTCCGATGTGGTGGTTCAGCTACGTACGGAGTTTGAGTCCGCTGGGCTGGACCTGGTCTCGTTCGACCTTGACGACCCCCAGGCTCTGGTGGTGGGCAAGGTGAACGCCCTGCTGTACGACGTGCTTGGGCTTATCATCGAGAAGCACAGCAACGCCCACGTCTGGCTTACGGGTACGGACGCGTCTGCCGACCGAGATGGACGGCGTGCGCTGGTGGACATCGTGAAGCGCAGCGTACCAGTGGCGTTGCGGGAGTCCTTCCAGCAGGAGCATGCCGCGCTTAGTTATCCCGCAATCGTTGACCCGCAGCCGATTTTGGCTCGGGAACAACGTTTGGTGCGGGATAACAAGGCCGCCGACTGGACCCCCACCGAGGCCACCAGGAAGCTCAGCCTCTACAGCCGGCTTGACCCGGTGTTCTACGCCGCGGTCAAGGTGCGTTACCCCATGGTGGCAGATCTCGCGGCGGTTTCACTCGGTGCTCTGCGCTCTCTGGTTGTAGAGATTTATCAGGCATGGGCGCAGACGGACGTGGGGAAGGCCGTTCTGGCCAAGCCCGCAGGTGGTGGCGCGTCGGCTCTGCTCACCAGCAGCGAGCACCAGGTACTTCTGGACAAGATCAAGGAGTTAACCGAGCTGGTACAGCGGCAGTGCGGGGCGGCTCCGCCGGTGGTGGTGCAGCAGCAGCGGGATCCGCCGCAGCGGCAGCACGGGCAGCGCCGGCAGCAGCAGCGCGGGCAGTCACCGCGGGGCTTCCGCATGGGGGTCCAATCCCCACCGGCGGTGGGCTACGATCGTGACGAGCAGCGGGCTAAGCCGCTGTGTACCCGCTGCAAGAAGACTGGTAAGGACCTTTATCATTTCTACCGCGACTGCCCGCTTGGCGGTCGCCAACATTCCCCCACACCTCGGCCGCGGCTTTCTGTATCCCCATCGACGACGAGGATGCGGAGGGCGTGCATGCCCTCGCCATGTGTGCTGTCTTTCAGGAGGCGGCGGATGATGGAGCTGAGGCCTTTGCCCGCGCGGCGACGGTGTACGGTCCGCCAGCGGTGCTGTGCGGGGGCGTTGCGGGAGGCATCGACGTGTCGGCCTACGGCTTCTCCGTTGACGCGGTGACACCGGTGGCGGAGACGTCCGGTGACGACATCCTCCAGCGGCTGGACGACCTCGCGGCGGAGGTCAACGCGGCGGTAGAGCCTAAGGTACATTACACTCACGCCTCTTTCCCGCCGCCTGGGGGCATTGCGACGCAGGCTTCGGCTCTGGTGTGTGACACTGCAAGCGCAGGTATCACACCGGAGGAGCAGGTTCCGGCAGGTGGTGCGGCGGCATCGGCATCCGCCGTGCCGGCCCCTGCTATGCCTGTCTTGGAGAATGAGAAAGAGCTCCTGGAGCTCTACGGCTACGGCCCGCCGGTGTCCCTTCAATCGACGCGGGTGACCACCACGGAGAAGTCCGACGGTGAGTTCGCGGGGGTTGTGGAGACTGTCAACCACGCCGCGGTTGCGCCGGTTGACTTGACCGGCTACGACACCGACGACTACGAGGATTTTGCAGACGGCAGCTTCGCCGTCAAGCCGCGGGCTCCGGCCATCTCGGCCAATCATGCGTCAGAGCCCGCAGCCCACGTGCCTGAGTCTGGTGGTGCTTCCCGCACCTACGGATGTGGCAAGCCGCCATGGGGCTTCCCCGCACACGCGGGCCCGTCGGGGTTTCCTTACTTTGTCTCCCTCATTCTTTTCATCTCGATCATGGGTGTGGGGGCAGCCGCCTACACGGCGGCCAATGACATCGACTCTGTGCAGGTATCGGGTCGGGCTGCACCGCAGCCTGTGCTGTGCAGGGGGACTTATGCATCTACCCCGGTATATCCGAGCTGGACCCCGTCACTCTGGATGCAGTACTGCACTCCCTGGGTGCTGCGACGGTGGTTCACCGGCCGCCTGACCCACTGGAGAGCAGTGCTGCAAGCTACTACCGTGGGCATTGTGGTGACGGTGCACCTCTGGACTTTGACCCCGAGTAGCTTTCCTTCTGGCTCTGGCAGTGCACCACTCTGGTGGTGTGCTGAGATGTGCTTTGACCTCAACATGGTCTTCAATTTGGTTTATGCTTTTCTTTGACATCTACAATCTTCAATCTGGTTTGCTGCCGCAGTGCTTTTCAGTAGTTTAGCAGGACCTGAGTACCTGTATATTTCTGCACTTGTGCCGGCTAGAGGGTTTCAATTTGTGTATCAGAATAGCACAGTTGAATTAGCAGTTGGGTTTGTCACCCTAGCTCCTACCCTAACTTATCTTGACTTCTCTGACTTACCTGTCAGTCACCACCCACAGTGCTGGGGTGGTGTGCTGAAATCCGTATAGGTAGCCCTGACCGGGAGTCCCGGTGCAGGCCCCTATGACAGATTCCTAGGTAGCCAACACTGGACCTGTGACTGATCCGTAAGCCCGTGTTGTGACACATCAAGGTGTCACAGGTAGCTAGGACCGAGACCGTTCCGACTCCGTGACCGTTCCGGGTATATCTAGCTTAGGGTTTATTTCTTATGAGAGTTTATCTATATTGGTTCACCGACTGTCTGATATCTTGAACCGGGATATTCCAGTAATGTGAATCAAGTGATGTATGGGGCATTTGGCGTCCCCTTTGCATGCCCCTGATAGGTGCCCGCCACATAGACACTTCAATCTACGCATCCTCGAGGCGTAAGGGGTGCATAAAGACGGTATGACATGGGTATGACACCATGCCATAGACGTTATGTCATGGTGTCCGTACCCATGTCATAGGGGTAATGACACACCAGTTTTACGCCCAACATGGCTCCAACATAAAAAAGTCAATGCGCAATCCCTTGGCCCGACAAAATAGGGTCCAAACGCCTCAAAATGAGCCAGGGTATGCACGGTTCCGGCGCATGACCGGTGCGCTACGCGCCTCACACTCGGGCCCCCGCAGGGCTCGAACCTGGGTCCTCCGTCCGAATGTCCCAAAATTCAAAGCACACGTGCTACCCACTGCGCCCAATTTTTCGCCGCCCCCACCCTCGCGGTGCATATAACGCGCTTCTTAGCTATATGACTACATCCACAACTCAGATATGATGCTTACGATAGTGGTGAGCCGCTGATAATAGGCGTCTCGGGGCATTTTTCATGGTACCCACGAGTTCCAGTCGATAATACATGTAAACAATAAGTCCCTTCGCATTTGCAATCACATTTTCCGCCATCCGTTGCATCACTGGGGCCCAAAACCAACGAAAAAATGCCGTTTTTCATGATATTTTCATTTTTTTGTGATTCGTTTTGATATGACGAAAATGTAAGTTCTCAGGTCATATTGGGCTTCTGCATGTTACTTTGTAGAGTTTCCAAGACCTGATGTAATATGATAGCCGTGGTCCCACCCAAAAACCGCGCGAGATGCAAAAGTTGAAACGAATTGGCCGTTATCACTCTCACGTTCATATCTGAGTCGTGGCGGATGTAGTCATATAATATATTGGTATATGCTACGATATGGTTCCAGACCCTTCCCGTGGCATAATAACGCACGTTAAAACGTGCACCCCTTTGGCGTTAAAACGGGGGCTCAAGTATTACCAACCTAGATAGCTAGATTTAAATTACCAAACTGGCCATTTTCAGGGGCCTCTTTGTCTTACCCCCACCTGTCCGTGGCATAATTCCGTCCCCAATATTCGGTTTGGGCTGAAGTCGATTCCCTAGATCTACGGTGTCTTGGTCGACCGATTCCGATCGATACTCTAGATTCCGTTATTTCCATTTTTTTTTCTTTCTCTCAACTCTGGGGGCCAGACAGAGGCTTCGGATCGGTCAAATTTAGAATTTATGACTTAGGGCATGTAACTGTCATAGAGTCTCTGAGCTTCTAAAATGTAACAAGCCTCGAATAATCGATCCTCGATCGCCGCGGCTCAGAGACTTAGACTCCGGTTGGGCGGTTCCGGAGTAATTTTTAAGTGTTACAGTAGTAGTGTAGATAAATTACCATATGACTAGGTTATGACAAGAAACAGGCGAGGCGCAGCGCAGCGCAGGCGCGAGGCCGGAGTCTCAGTGTGTGACGGTACAGTACAGTATGGGTATCGGTGTCACGGTATTCCAATTGAATTCCTCTATCTGGTACTGTAGGGGCTCTATCTGAATCTCTAGCATTAGCTTAAAGCTAAAAGCTATCCAGAATCCACTAAAACTGTTAAAAGCTTTCGCTTGTGTTGAAGGAGCGTGTGCTGAAGATGCATCACCTCTCTCTACAAACTGTTCAATATTCAGCATACTGACCAAATTTGTCGGTTGTCTTCGCGTTCACGAAATGACTAAGGTAGGATGACTTGCACACTGATTTCTTGTTTCGCGTAAGTGCATAGTGCTTGGCACTCCACGGCATCCCCCCCAATTTCCAATAGCTCTTCGCACTTCCAGGTTGTGAAGCACTGGAATTACAGGGCGCGTATGGGGCAAACGTCGTTGCCCTCGCAATTTTATCCCTTACTCGTGTTGGGGACCAGGACGTAATATGCTGTTACCAACAGAATTTATAACCACCGCACGACCGCAAGATTAGGGGCAGAGAAACGCGATCACGCGTGTCCTCTCGAATTTTTCCTTTACTTTGAGTTGATCGGGCTGGATGACTACTGTAACGAAACCTACTGAACATCTCTATTGTCCCGCTGCGTGATACTTGCGTCAACGGATGCAAGGAGTCTCACCTGGAGCGTTGGTGAGGGAGATCTCTTTGAATCTGCAGGGAATATCCAGTGTTGATGGATTATCTGAGCGGCTTACCATCGCGGAAGACAAGGCATGCTCTCTCCACAACTTGTGCGGTGTCAGTTGCTTCGTACGTTTTGAGTGTTGAGTACCCCTCTCGACTTCGTGAACCTTTTATATTAGATTGCATATTTTCATCTCAGACTTTCGGTCACTGCGGCAAGCTTGCTCTGAATGCTGTACCTATCGGTGTGCCCTGAGTGCAGGCCTCAGATCTGGCGCGTCGGTCAAGGCTCGCCAAGTCTGCCCGCTTTCCAAAAAGTGCCGGCACAGAGAAGGTATAGCCGCGACCCGTGCCCCGACGAATCGAGCGCTAACACTCTCCGTCATCAGAGTTCACCTGCGCGTCGGAACTGGGGTACTAGACTCTTCGGTCTCATCGCTGACTAAGGGACGTTCATTGCACCACCGACGCCTGAAACCTCAGTCACTCGCACAGTGCCTGGGTACCCGTGGCGGCACCTCTTCCGGCGGCGTAAAGACCGACTGCATCGCCTTGCTCATATTTCTGCCAACCATGGCATACGGCTAAATTCTTGTGTTTCGGCAGCAGCGTTCAAGGGTCACTGTTCAAGCTGTGATGGCTGTGGTCGCCGGGCTGGTATTGTTCTACTACTACAAGCACTTGTCGCGGGGTATGATCTCAGGCACGTGCGCCGATCTTTCATCCCTTTGCCCTCTTTCCGCCATACCTGGCTTCCACCGCGCCAACACTTACCCAGAAACTTCGGCCTCGTGCCTCCACAACTCACGGCGCGTTGAGAAACTATCGAGTTGCCACTTCGTACATTGTAGTCGTTGGCGGTCCATAGTCGTCATTTGTTGGCCGCAACCATCGAGCCACTGTTTCACACTTTGTGTTTTGCTCACCACTCGCAGTCAACGTGTGTTAGCCTCAAATAAAGCCACGCAGACTTCATGCTTAAAGGTGTCCGGTATGAGCACGACCGCTATCATTCACGCTTGCCTGCGGGTGCTCCGCGCTGTTGGCTTGCACGTTCCTTTCTCCTCTGCACGCTGTCCATGCGCAGGAGCTCGCGTTGATGATCCATGGGAGGCGTGCCACGTGCAGTGACGGATGGCGACCTAGAGGGCTATTCCGTGAAGGACGGTACCTGGCTCGAGGCGGATCCCTGGATGACTCGAACTCACGTGCGTTTTCCAAGCTCAACGGCACCACTCCAGTGCCTTTTGCATGGCTGTGAGCTGAGGGACCTGCCCTGCCCTTTTCCTCCTTCACATCCCTTCAAAGTTTTAAAATAATTTGAGACCAATTATGACAATCCTTGAAGCTTGCTTTCACTGGATCCCTCGCACTACTTCACGCCTTTTGCACACGGTATTACCGGGGGGAAGAAATCGCAAGAAGTGTTGGCCGTGCTAGGGGTATACGTCCGAAAGAAAGGCCCGAACTAAGTTGGAGTGGCCGATTCACCGTGAAAGGGCACCGCGCGCAGAGGTCAAGGGTACCGGGGAGAGGGCACCGCGCGCAAGGATACCGGGAGAGGGCACCGCGCGCAGAGGTCAAGGATACCGGGGAGAGGGCACCGCGCGCAGAGGTCAAGGATACTGGGGAGAGGGCACCGCGCGCAGAGGGGGTTACTTTCCCTGTGCTAGGTTAGTTGTTTTTTTCTTGGAAGCACATCTGTGCCTTTCCAAGTCTTGCTGAGTCCAATCTCAAAAGAGACAGAGCTGTACTGGGTCGGGTGGGAATGGCAACAAAAGAGACCGAGCTACGGCTCCGAAGGCTGCGGATCCTAAATCCTGTTCGTGTCACGTCTGTACTGGGTCGGGTGGGAGTGGCAACAAAAGAGACAGAGCTACGGCTCCGAAGGCTGCGGATCCTAAATCCTGCCCGGTCATCTCTCGGCTGTCATCTGTCTGTCATACTGCCTCGATCTGCCCGTACAGCGTCACTAGTCTGCTCTCTCGAGGAAACCACGGAAATTACACTCCTTTCCAATGTAAACATTCTCTTTGCCAAGAACAATCGTATTTGCCATGTCTCAGATTCATTGCGGCACACTGTGCCTCGTCCTCGTTGCTGCAAGCCGGCCAGCCAGCCGAGGTACCTCTCGTCCGAAGGACTATCTGCCACGGCTTTTGAGTCAATAAGCTTGTGCACAGCTGAAGACGACTGTGCCCCACCACACCAAAGACGCACACCTGCTCAAGGGGCGCTCCGACTGCCCGCGCACACGTCGCTGCATCCTTCCGTTTGCTGTGCCCTGCGAAATGTCCACCTTGCGGAGGCGTGCAGGAGATTGCCCCGACGACCTGCTTCAGCCAGGTGTCCCCGAGGGACCCCGGCCAATGAGTAGTGTCCTCCCAATGGGGGCGCCAGAAACTGGGCTTCACCGGCCCTCGATGCCGAGCCCTCATCTCCAAGAGCTCCGACAACCCGAGAGCTTTTGGCCGGTAGTTGCCCTAGATTTGGCGAGAACCATGTGCATGGCCATGAACACTAGCTTAGTGTCTCGGTGTCGGGTTGCTCTCCCAGCTGTGCCCGCCACCGATCCCCGAGTGCCGAGTCCCGCTCCTGAGGCTCGCCCTCCGACCTCTGTGGAAGCAGGGGCCGGAAGGTCTCACTCCGCAGGTCAAGCTCCTCCTCGCCGCCATCGTCGTAGGTCACTAGGCAACGATAAACCGACACACTCGAGATGGAGCTAGGGACCACGCATCGTCGTTCTCCCAGTACACCTCTAGCCGTATGCCCACCTTGTGGCGGGCCACCGACGGTGCTGTGGCCGTGCATCCCTTGACTACCTTGTGGCGGGTCACCGACGGTGCTGTGGCCGTGCATCCCTTGACTACCTTGTGGCGGGCGACGGTGCTGTGGCCGTGCATCCCTTGACTACCTTGTGGCGGGCCACCGACGGTGCTGTGGCCGTGCATCCCTTGACTACCTTGTGGCGGGCACCGACGGTGCTGTGGCCGTGCATCCCTTGACTACCTTGTGGCGGGCCACCGACGGTGCTGTGGCCGTGCATCCCTTGACTACCTTGTGGCGGGCCACCGACGGTGCTGTGGCCGTGCATCCCTGCAAGAGGTAAATCACGGGCGGCCCGGGATGCAAAACATGACCGCGTCCCACCCGGAAAACCCGAGTTGCTTGGACCCTCCCAACCTGCTGGGAGTGAACAGTTCTATCCACCGGGGCTGGAGGACCACCTCGGAGGCGCGAGCCTCCAGCTCTCTGTTCCAGAGGTGTCCTGGCTAATGTTGTGCCACTATCATCGCTATGGCGTCCCGCTCCTGCAGCTTCCGGGCCACCTGATTCAGCATCCGCAGGGGGGGTTCGCTCAGTTGTTCTCTCGGCGCCAGAAAGTTATCCCCTCGCAACGAGGCCCTCGCCGCTGGGAGCAGTACCTGGGAAAATGGGCGGAGATGTCGGAGGCAAAGTGATCCACCGTGTGCTCTCCCCATAGCTCCAGAACCCAGTTGAATTAGCGGTGATTCAACCGCCAGTCGTCCACGTACCGGTCTCGAGACGATCAATCCGTCTAATCTTTGGCCTCGCCCCGGATGTGCCGCGTCGTGAGTTCGATGTTGTGCAAGTCCAGCAGGATCCGCAGTCTCCGCATCCTCCACATCAGCGCCGGTTCGCGCGAGGTGATCGCCTCCAACTCAAGATGCGTGATGTGGCAACCCAGATCGTCGCCGTTCCAGAAACCTGCGCCGATTTCTTCAGATTGAAGACGCCTCCCCCAAGCGAAGAGGAAGGAGTCTGTGTGCAGGCGCACGGTGGTGGGCCTGCGCCAAATGTTGCGGCCGTCCCTCCGGCATCCCGCGCCGAGCCGTGGCCACCACTCCAGGTCGCCATGCGTGCCGGGAGAGCATGACATGTGCTGTAGCTATTCCAAACCAGATACGACGAGTCGTTGGGTATTGAGCAAGACCCGAGCTCCCCAGCTCTTCCGCCCCGCGAGCACCCAGTAGAGCTCCCGCGGGTAGAAGTGAGCGGGCAGCACTGCCGAGTGAACCGACTGCCATAGCCTGTTGAAGCGTGCGAGCTCCCTAGCCGGCACCTACCACCGCTCCCACCTGGCCGTGCTCAGCAGGTGCCTCGCGCCTGCCCGGATCATCCCGATCCGCTGAGGGGTTACATTGAACTGTCGATCCTTGGTGTTCACCTCCAAGCCCAAGTGCTCCACTAGCTGCGTCGGCTCCCACACGCCCTTCTTCTTGTTCTGCTCGATTCCTAAGCAGTGCAGGGTCTTGGTCACCATCTCGCACACTCACAAGGCTTCCGCCTTGCTCACACGGAGCACGAGGTTGTCGTCCATGTAAGGGAGCATCCTGGCCCCGGTGAGGTGGGCCGGCCTCCGCAGGCCACCGCGCCGCCGGCTCACCACCCAACAATGTCTCCTTCTTCCATGGCGCAGCTTCCAGTCGGTCGCCTGGTCCTGCGATGCTTGTGGACCTCTGATGGCCTCCACTAGCACCCGCATGACCTTGATGGAGATTCGAGGCGAGTCATTCCACCCGAACGGCAGTGCTGAACACCGCATCAAGTCCCCTCGAACTTCTGAAACGCCAGGTGGATGCCGATAAAGTTGGACTTCACATCCTCCACTGACACCGCTGAGTGCCTGCCAGGGTGGTTTTATTGTTCAACTCGGTGTCACAGCATGGTGCGCCGGTTGCGCAAGTTCCTATACACGCCCTAAGCCGTGCAAGCCAGGCGGAGGAAGGTATCCGTGATCTCCTCCTCGTTGAGCTAAAACATCTGAGCCTCCACCTGCTAGCCGAACTCTGGCATCGAACAAAAAGCACAGCATCGGAGCCACCATCTTGTACTCGTAGCGCACCGATGAATTCGGCCTCTTCGCCAGCTGTACAAATGTGCGACAACTGTATATGTTGTACAACACTGGCATGTCGTCAAACTCTCTGTTTTTCGGATGTTTGGGGTATGGATTAAAATCCAAAAAGCGCTCCTCGTAATCCTGCTTGGCAAGCTTCTTCAACAGCTGGTCGCCCGTCAGAGCCTTCCACGGGGGTCCCTGCCGCGAACCCGCGTTTTCCCATGCTACAGCTCCGAAAGCTGCGGATCCTAGATACTTTCCGGTCATCTCTCGGCTGTCATCTGCATGTCATACTGCCTCGATCTGCCTGTAAGGTGTCGCTAGTCTGGTCTCTAGAGGAAACCACTAATATTCCACTAATATTCCACTTCTTTCCAATTTGAACAGAATCGAAGGGTGGATTTGTGACGAGACGAACGGCTCTTTTCGCTCCACATGTTTCAGGGTGATGCATCCTCCGTTGATTCCGTGTGCGGGTGGAGATGTGTTATGGGCTGGCTTCCTTGCGGCGCCAAGGATTTAGCGGTGTGGTTGTATCAGGGGAAGGACCAACAAGTCATCGGCGGTAGACCCCGCGTGGCGCAGAGAAGTGCTCCGTCCTTGCCGCGCAGCGCACCACCCTCGTAAGGCCTCCGTGCACGGCCCCGAGCATCCTCCGTTGCCCCCTCCTGAGCCCCAGTGCGCTGCATACAGAGCACCTTGGCAAGGTTGCTATTTCGTCCAAAGAAGCCAATGCTTTTTGGACCCCCTTGGAGGCCTGCTCTCCTCCCGTTGTGCGAGAGTGCCGCTACGGGCCAGGTGCCGCTGCTTTCATCCGATGCCGCCCCCCATGGAGCCCCCGATGCAAGCCTCTTTTGACCCGCTGCCAACACCACAACTGTGAGGATGTTAGCCCATTCCTGACGCAGCATCGCCCTTGTGGTTGGATGCTGCCTCTGAGTGGCTTAGCGGCGAGATCACTGCGAGAATCACTGGAGGCGGGAGGGCCTGCCCACGTGGACGCCGGGAACGCCTGAGTTCGACAGCCCTGTACCTGGAACGACCCCCTTCTGACCAGAATCGTTAAAAAGCGGAGGTGTCTCGGGCAGCCGTCGGCAGTGGTGCGGGGGGACACTGATGCGCAGCGCTTCTCTGGGTTTCACGTTGCAGAGCACCCGGAAAGCATGCAGTGGCGACCCAGTCCAAAGAGAAGGAGAAGGAGAAGCCACATAAATCGAAGGAGAAGGAGAAGGACACCTCCACCCCCAAGCCTAGCAGGAGGTAGTGTGGCCGCCATGCAATGCTACCACCCGAGGGCAGGAGCTCGCTGGGAAGGCGCTTTGCGGCGGGGCGATTGTTGCACGCTGCGGTCAGCTTGCACCGTGCCGACGACGCGCTTGTTCCGTGCGGTCAGCAGTTTATGCCGATGTGTACAGCGTGAAGCAGATGTCTCGTATCGGTGGCGCCTTCACTCCTCGCCGTGGCCCCACATCGAGCCCTGGGTTGTGTGCCCCGGCAGATCAAAGTCTCTGAATGCGCCTCTGACCGCAAGAGTGCACGTGGCATCGTGGTTTAGTGTTGGCCCCACCTGTAGCCTTCGGTCACGTGGTGTGCAGGAGGCTGCTTGGTGCACCGTACATCCCTACAATGGAGCTGGAGGGGTGGGGAATGAGGCAGGGACGAGACGTTATCTCCCCCTACTCCACGGCCCAGGCGGCGGCCTCCACCGCCACTCACAGCAGAGGCCAAGAGCGCCCTGGCAGAGCGGGAGCTGGAGGAGGAAGCTGCCCTCGAAGAGGGAGTGCAGCAGGTGATGGGGATCCCGTTTGCACTGCTGCGCGCTCTGCGGCCTTTCGTGGCTGCTGCGGAGCGCCTTCCCGCGCCATGCCCCTGTGTCTCTCACGTGACGGAAGCTATGCTTCGTGGCTAGAGCAGAGGCCTATTGCTTTGGCAACGTCCCAAAAGCATCAAGGCGGCGGCGTCTGCGGATTTGCGATGTCCTGGCGGCGGCATGTAGCAGAACGGAATGTGCGCTCAGAGACAGCAGAGGCTGTTTCCATCCTCGGAGGCGCCGCTGCACCGCCAGGAGCTCAGAGACAGCAGAGGCTGTTTCCATCCTCGGAGGCGCCGCTGCACCGCCAGGAGCTCACAGCCATATTGTGCTCGGAGACAGCAGAGGCTGTGTCCATCCTCGGAGGCGCCGCTGCACCGCCAGGAGCTCACAGCCATATTGCGCTCAGAGACAGCAGAGGCTGTGTCCATCCTCGGAGGCCGCGCTGCACCGCCAGGAGCTCACAGCCATATTGTGCTCAGAGACAGCAGAGGCTGTGTCCATCCTCGGAGGCCCCGCTGCACCGCCAGGAGCTCACAGCCATATTGTGCTCGAGGCAAATGTACGTTGGCAGATTTATCGGAGGGGCCAATGAAGTTGAAGGGAAGCAGTTCAAGTTCTAGTGTGAAGAAGGCACGCCGCAGGTAGGGTGCGCTGTCAGGGAGCAGTGTGAGACGTGGATCTGCCACCATCCTGGGCTATGTAGCGCAGGATCCGACGGTCTTGAGAAAGGGGATGCCAAGGCAAGAGTGCCCAAAGTGAGGTGCAGGTCCAGTGGCTAGAGGGAGGCGCACGAGACAATCCAATTGTGTGCGGTGAATCATCTCTGCGTGGATGTCAACAGACCGGGGATAGCGAGGAGGAGGAGGAGGAGGAGGAGAAAGGCAACGAGGAGGGGGCCGCAGAGAGTGAGAAGGCACAGAAGGAGCTCGGCGAGCTGCCTAACTGGATCAAAGGGAAGAAGGTGCGGGATGCCCCATGAGTAAGGCAGGCCTTGCTGCGCTGACAACGCGGGCTGCCGGCCTGCCCGCAGCCACTGACTCGCCGCCTCGCAGGCCTTGCGCGCCACCACGGCTGACTATGCTCTCAAAGTGCGGCGCTTCCCAGCAGACACAGCAAGCAAAGTGAGACAGCAATAGTTGTATTCCAATCACCTGTTCTGCTAGCCAGGGCAGCCGCTGCCGGCAGTGCCCTCTGTCCGTCTCTCCGCCAATGTTAAGAGCAAGGGCACCCAGCTTGTCTCGTTCCGCTGCTTCTCTCCTCTCCCACGCCGCTTGCCGTGTGTCTGAACTGTGGCTCTGCAGTGGCGAATCAGATTGAAACTTCTAAGCAGCTACGGAGCAGATTCACTCGCTTCTCCCGCGCGCTGCTTGCTTCTTTGCTGCTAGGCCCGAGTAGCCTCCGGGCACCCGAAGCTTCCACCTCCGCCTGCCGCCCAACACTAATCACCCAAGAGCCGCTGCTTAGGGGCGGGAGGGCCGGAAAAGAGCTAAAGACCGCTGCGAAGCACCTTACGAGCGTGACAGCGAGAAGAGTGTCTTTAGAGAGTCCTGAGAGCTGCTCAAGCACTGCCAGCTCCGATCACTGAATGGGAGGGTGAACAACTGTGACGCTGAGCACTGGGTGCGCACTGCAAGCTCCGATCACTGATCGGGGGGTGAACAGCTGTGACGCTGAGCACTGGGTGCGCACTGCAAGCTCGGATCACTGATCGGGGGGTGAACAGCTGTGACGCTGAGCACTGGATGCGCACTGCAAGCTCCGATCACTGATCGGGGGGTGAACAGCTGTGACGCTGAGCACTGGGTGCGCACTGCAAGCTCCGATGTCTGATTTGGGGGTGAACAACTGTGACGCTGAGCACTGGGTACCCCGACCGGAGTTTGTCAGCGCGTCACGTACTGACCCAACCCCCCTGATTGTGTCATTGTGTGGCGCCAAGCACCAATGCACGGGAGGTTGGGGGGAACAATCCGGGCGTATCCCTAAATCCCTCCCCTCTGCGAAGCGCTGCACTTTTAGAGAGCTCTGCAATGACTTGCACAGATGCGCATTGGCCGGCCACGAATCACCCCGGAGGAGTGCTGCGGCGCGTGCGTCATGCATGGCACGAGCAGGAACGACGCGAGGAGCGCTGCGGCGCGTGCGTCATGCATGGCACGAGCAGGAACGACGCGAGGAGCGCTGCGGCGCGTGTGTCATGCATGGCACGAGCAGGAACGACGCGAGGAGTGCTGCGGCACTTGCGTCATGCATGGCACGAGCAGGAACGACGCGAGGAGCGCTGCGGCGCGTGCGTCATGCATGGCACGAGCAGGAACGACGCGAGGAGTGCTGCGGCGCGTGCGTCATGCATGGCACGAGCAGGAACGACGCGAGGAGTGCTGCGGCGCGTGCGTCATGCATGGCACGAGCAGGAACGACGCGAGGAGCGCTGCGGCACTTGCGTCATGCATGGCACGAGCAGGAACGACGCGAAGAGCGCTGCGGCGCGTGCGTCATGCATGGCACGAGCAGGAACGACGCGAGGAGCGCTGCGGCGCGTGTGTCATGCATGGCACGAGCAGGAACGACGCGAGGAGTGCTGCGGCACTTGCGTCATGCATGGCACGAGCAGGAACGACGCGAGGAGCGCTGCGGCGCGTGCGTCATGCATGGCACGAGCAGGAACGACGCGAGGAGTGCTGCGGCGCGTGCGTCATGCATGGCACGAGCAGGAACGACGCGAGGAGTGCTGCGGCGTGCGTCATGCATGGCACGAGCAGGAACGACGCGAGGAGTGCTGCGGCGCGTGCGTCATGCATGGCACGAGCAGGAACGACGCGAGGAGCGCTGCGGCGCGTGTGTCATGCATGGCACGAGCAGGAACGACGCGAGGAGCGCTGCGGCGCGTGTGTCATGCATGGCACGAGCAGGAACGACGCGAGGAGCGCTGCGGCGCGTGCGTCATGCATGGCACGAGCAGGAACGACGCGAGGAGCGCTGCGGCGCGTGTGTCATGCATGGCACGAGCAGGAACGACGCGAGGAGTGCTGCGGCACTTGCGTCATGCATGGCACGAGCAGGAACGACGCGAGGAGCGCTGCGGCGCGTGCGTCATGCATGGCACGAGCAGGAACGACGCGAGGAGTGCTGCGGCGCGTGCGTCATGCATGGCACGAGCAGGAACGACGCGAGGAGCGCTGCGGCGCGTGTGTCATGCATGGCACGAGCAGGAACGACGCGAGGAGTGCTGCGGCACTTGCGTCATGCATGGCACGAGCAGGAACGACGCGAGGAGCGCTGCGGCGCGTGCGTCATGCATGGCACGAGCAGGAACGACGCGAGGAGTGCTGCGGCGCGTGCGTCATGCATGGCACGAGCAGGAACGACGCGAGGAGTGCTGCGGCGCGTGCGTCATGCATGGCACGAGCAGGAACGACGCGAGGAGTGCTGCGGCGCGTGCGTCATGCATGGCACGAGCAGGAACGACGCGAGGAGTGCTGCGGCGCGTGCGTCATGCATGGCACGAGCAGGAACGACGCGAGGAGCGCTGCGGCGCGTGCGTCATGCATGGCACGAGCTTGATCGATGGTGATGAGTGGAGTACATCCTGGTGCATTACTTTGGGAGTGGGCAAGGTGAGTGCAGCTCTGTGGGGGGCCGCGTGACAGGGGGTGAAGGCCACGGGGCACACCGGCGGGCTTGCCGGGAGCGGGTGGTCCGCAATGCCGCGGCTGCGCAATGGTGCCAACTGGTGGGATAACCTCGATGAAGGTCCGCTGCGCATCGCGTCCGCGCCCCCGCCCGGAGCCTCTGCCAACTGGTGGGATAACCTCGAAGGTCCGCTGCGCATCGCGTCCGCGCCCCCGCCCGGAGCCTCTGCCAACTGGTGGGATAACCTCGAAGGTCCGCTGCGCATCGCGCCCGCGCCGGCCTCTGCCAACTGGTGGGATAACCTGAAGGTCCGCTGCGCATCGCGCCCGCGCCCCCGCCCGGAGCCTCTTCCATCCTTCTGCCCTCGCAGCTGAGCCCCCACCAGTCCCTCCTCCAGTCGGCTTCCCCCCCCAGCAGCGCGCTCAACCTGACGGGTCCGCGGCTGAGTTTGCATCATTGCTGAGAGCTGAGAGGGAGAAGCCAGCGCCCGTGCTCCTCCGTGGGATGCGAGCTCTGTGGTCCGTGGGATGAACCAGTTTTAACATCACGAAATGGAGAGAGCCTTAAGATCAAGGTTCAGAGAAAGTCGTACCGAGATCAAGGGACGTGGTCAACGAGTAGCATCGTTTCCTCGCCCTCTTTTTCATCGTGGGAGCTCCCTCTGGGTTTTGCTGGCGCAACCTGAGCGGCGCGGTCAGCTGGGCTGCGCGCGCGCCTCTTCCGCTGCGCGGCGCTGCGATTGGTGGAAAACTTCCGGTCTCAGATTCGAAATGCGTGGACCGTGTTTATTGTGACATTTGGAACTCAAGAAAGTGGTGTGACCACAGACGACGAAGAGGTGCAGCAGCGGGAGCAACAGGTGGAGCAAGCACAGCCTGATGAAGCAGCCACGCCAAAGCCCAGGGACTCGCGGGCCCAAGACGGCGCCGACTCGGTGAACCCCGGCGACTCCCGCGGGCAGGGCGCATGCACAGAGCCAACGCGGGCTGCCAACCCCTTTGGCGCATCCGCCGCGCCACCTGTCCGAGACCCTAGCAGCAAAGGAGCCGGAATGGGTCCCTGGCGCAATTGCGTGACACTCGCAAGGCCGCCACGAGTGCCTGCGTACATGCGCTTGGGCATCGTGCGGGGACGGGAGGGAGGTGCAGGCTGCGAGGCGCCCGGCGGCTCCCTGTCTTGATGCGCGGCTCGTCATCGATGATCATAGGATGCGGAGGGGCAGGAAAACCATCAGACAGATCACAGGCCGGCAGCAGCGCCTGGGAGAGGCGGGGATGGTGAACCCTGGCAGCGGCTCGCTGTGAACTGATGCCACGCGGCTTGGATGAACCAGGAGATGATGGAGGCCGACACCAATGCCACGCAATCGGCGCAGCATCCTGGAGGGGTTCGCTCGGAGCCGCGCGCCACAGCCACGCTGCAGCAAGAGAAGCTGCGCGGGCACCAGGACAAGATGCGGCAGGTGCACATGGCAATGCAGGAGCGCAACACGGCGGTGCAGGCGCGCATGCAGCACGCGCAGGAGCAGCTGCAGGAGCAGCGGGAGCAGCGGGTCAAGCCCCGGGCCGTCCAGGAGACGCGGCCGCGTCCAACGACACCAGCGACAGAGGACAAGGCAGAGAGTGGGGTAGGCGAGGAGGTGATGCGCGGGGTGGTGAAGGAGAGCCCTGGCCGGGAGGCCCGCAAGCGGTGCAAGGGCAACGTGACGGAGACTGAATGCAAGGAGGTGCGTCCAACCTTGCCGAGGCTCGTGCAGGGTGCCAGCGTCAGCGCAGCCATTGGCGCCGCTTCCAGAGTGCGGAGAACGCCTGGCGGAATGTGCATGTGGTGTGGCGGAATGTGCCTGTGGCGTGGCGGAATGTGCCTGTGGCATGGCGGAATGTGCCTGCGGCGTGGCGGGATGTGCCTGTGGCGTGGCGGGATGTGCCTGCGGCACGTGTACGGAGTGCAGTGCGCTCAGCGTCGGGGCTTGCGAATGTCAGGAGAAGCCCAGCCCGCGGATCGTGGCGCTACCGAAGGCGATGCTGAAGCTGGGCTCGGATCAGGGCGCCGGGGCAAAGCCCCAGACGATCCGGGACCTGACGCCGGAGCAACGCAGCTGGTGGGCCACCCACAGCCTCAAGGCTGCCACCAAGAATTGTGCAGCGCCGCGCACGTGCGTCGCCCACCACCCACCCTGTGCCAATCCAGCAAAGGTGGGTGAGGTCAGTGAATTTGGAGGGTGGAGGCTTTGCGTCAGACCTCCGCAAGATAGACCCCCCTATAAGGCTGAGCAGGCGAACCTCTGTTCAGCATAGGGCTGCAGGGTCAATGCCCTGTGACAGATGGCATAGGGCTGCAGGGTCAGTGCCGTGTGACAGACGACATAGGGCTGCAGGGTCAGTGCCGTGTGACAGACGACATAGGGCTGCAGGGTCAGTGCCGTGTGACAGATGACATAGGGCTGCAGGGTCAGTGCCATGTGGCAGACGGCATAGGGCTGCAGGGTCAGTGCCGTGTGACCGGCGACATGGGGCTGCAGGGTCATTGCCCTGTGACAGACTACATAGGCCATAGCAGGAGATTGTTTTCTGTATAGTACGTACCTTGAAGATCACCGTCTAGTTGGACCCAGGCTCGCCCACGTGCCTTCGATTCAGCTCTGCTGACTTGAGGTCTGTTGGCCCCATCTGTGGTGAGGGGGGTCAACATGCAGAGACATGAGCAAGAATCTGTGGTGAGGGGGGGCAGGGGGTGGGGTCAACATGCAGAGACATGAGCAAGCACTGCAACTTGTGGACATTGCGCGGGGAGTGTCGCAACAACCCGTCATTCATGGTCAGCAACTGCGCGGCCGCCTGCTGCAGGCGCAGGCAGGTCCCCGAGCGCCGGCATTCTTGAGCCCGCGCTGGTGCGCGCTGGCGGTGGGGGGCTCCATCAGCCTGCCGAAGCGCTCCATTGTAATTGGAAGGGGCCTCGATTGCGTCATCGCCATTATCTGTGGTGATGACGCCGAGGATGGCTGATGCGTTCTGCTGCACAAACCCAAGCACATGCTGCTGGGCCGCTGAGGGAGAGGCGTGGCAGGCTGAGAGGTGACGCAGGGCCGGCGGAGTGCCAGACCCAATAAATGCATCTGTCAGAGGCGGGCACAGCCTCGGCCCTCCCCACTTGGGGGCAATGCGACACGTGGGGGCAGTCGAGGAGGTAAATTCGGGTTAGAGGTAGAGTGGGAGGGAGCCTAGAGAGACGCAATGCGGCGAATCGGAGTGCTCGAGGGGCTGACAAGACTCGACTGCCTTGCAGACGGGGGCTCCGCGTGGCCTCAGGGTGGCAATGACTGGAAGGGGCCGCGGGGCGCTGTGGACACGCGGGCGCGCAGATCGCAGGACAGAGACACTAACCGGGCGAAGGCGGCGAATGGCACAGCGGCGGCTGTTGAACCAGATGGGTTGGCAGAGGACCCTCCCCCTGTGGCGGAGTTCACCACGGCCGCCCTTACGCCAAGTCCGGCTCCCCAAGATGCAAAGACCGCGGCCACCTCTGCTGTACGTCCCGGCTATACCACGTGCCGAACACGTGCGCTTAGGCCTTCTTCGCTTCCTCGCCTTGACTGCTGTCTCGCCTTCGCAAAGGTGTTCGGCCGGACACCAGCAGCGATGCAGTGCCTCGCACGACGCCGCACACTGCAGTGCGCCGCGGATAGGCCGGCCCCTCAAAAGGTGAAGCACAATTCGTGCACCTGAGATTCTTCGGTCATTTATTATTGTGTGGGCTCTGCATGTTCATTGTACTCCATCGAGGTCCGCCCTCTACCACCGAGTGCTTGCTGAGTTGGCATTCCACTCGGACACCACCCGCCGGGCCCTCTCCCACCGAGTGCTTGCTGAGTTGGCATTCCACTCGGACACCACCCGCCGCGCCCTCTCCCCCCGAGTGCTTGCTGAGTTGGCATTCCACTCGGACACCACCCGCCGCGCCCTCTCCCCCCGAGTGCTTGCTGAGTTGGCATTCCACTCGGACACCACCCGCCGCGCCCTCTCCCACCGAGTGCTTGCTGAGTTGGCATTCCACTCGGACACCACCCGCCGGGCCCTCTCCCACCGAGTGCTTGCTGAGTTGGCATTCCACTCGGACACCACCCGCCGCGCCCTCTCCCCCCGAGTGCTTGCTGAGTTGGCATTCCACTCGGACACCACCCGCCGCGCCCTCTCCCCCCGAGTGCTTGCTGAGTTGGCATTCCACTCGGACACCACCCGCCGCGCCCTCTCCCACCGAGTGCTTGCTGAGTTGGCATTCCACTCGGACACCACCCGCCGGGCCCTCTCCCACCGAGTGCTTGCTGAGTTGGCATTCCACTCGGACACCACCCGCCGCGCCCTCTCCCCCCGAGTGCTTGCTGAGTTGGCATTCCACTCGGACACCACCCGCCGCGCCCTCTCCCCCCGAGTGCTTGCTGAGTTGGCATTCCACTCGGACACCACCACGCGGGCCCTCTCCCACCCGAGTGCTTGCTGAGTTGGCATTCCACTCGGACACCACCCGCAGCCCTCTCCCCCGAGTGCTTGCTGAGTTGGCATTCCACTCGGACACACCACCCGCCGCGCCCTCTCCCACCGAGTGCTTGCTGAGTTGGCATTCCACTCGGACACCACCCGCCGGGCCCTCTACCACCGAGTGCTTGCTGAGTTGGCATTCCACTCGGACACCACCCGCCGGGCCCTCTCCCACCGAGTGCTTGCTGAGTTGGCATTCCCCCACGCCAAGGCAGGCTGAATGGGAGTTGCGTGTTCATGAGGCGCACTATAAGGCATGCGCCACATGATGCGTGCGGAGGCATTTCGGAGGCGTCTCCAGAGAGTGTCCCTTCTGCCCAATCAGCCCAGATGGCTGGGGGAGGTAAAGGGGAGAGCTGTAGGTTTGAAAAACCCCCATCTAAAGGAGAATGAGCATGGATGCGAGTGAGTGAGGAGGGAGGATGGCGAGTGTAACGAAGCACGATGCGCTCGACTGCTGCGCGCTCGCCCTCGAGGGCCGGCTCGCATCCCTCCGCCACCATCCGGTGTACCCGCCAGATGGCAGCCGTCCACAGGGGGGACTCGAGAGAGCGCGTGTCATTTCTGTGAAGCGGCGGCTGACGAGGCGGAGGCTTGCAATGTGAGGGAATTTGCGGTGGAGGGATCCGCAGGGGCGAGTAGGGGGTCCCGGGAATGGGCCGGGCAGAGAAATGAGGCGCGGAGGGGTCAAGCTTGCAGGCGCAGACGCAGACGCAGGCGCAGACGCAGGCGCAGGCGCAGGCTTTCTCCAGCACGACATTGGATGCGAGGCGGAAGGCCATGAAGCTGAAGAGCCAGAAGGTGGGAGCGCTCCCTGCACTAGCCAGGGCTCCGAGCGCTTCCCCATGATCCAGGAACAGGGCCCCGCGAGCAGCGCCCAAGAGTGCCCGAGAGACCCTGCTCACAAGATGCTTTCGCCGCCGAGGGCCGATGTTGCTCTCGTCAGTCGAATGCCAGCGGCACTCTCCGTGACTTCACCAGGAGACCGGATTCCGGCTCTGCACAGGCCCTCGTGACTGGCCAGCTGGCGGCCTCCGGAAGTCGGGGCCACGTGGCGGCAGCACGTCACCTGACCTCCACCACCGCCTCGGTCCACAGCATCCGGGGACGCTTCACAGGGCGTCGCCACGTGGCCCCAACTTCCGGAGGCGGCACGCTTTATACAGTCACGCGCGCACCACCCTGCCCATGGCGATAGCAGCCGGATCGCCGCCGAGCGGCCACGCGGATAGCCAGCACTTCGTAGGACGGACGGGTGCCAGCGCCCCCCCCCCCTCAGGAAGCGGATTGCCGCTGAGGCATCTGTTGAGCCGGTGCCACGTGTGGGGCGTTGGTACGGCAGGCCAATTTCATTCGCATGCAGGGGAAGAAGGATAGTGTGACGTGGCGGCTTGCTCAGGAGCAGTGGGCGTCGTCAGCATTCACCAGCTTCTACACGGGCGGTGCGGCCTCCCTCCCTGCTGCCAGCTGTGCAGCCCGGGTGACCTGAGCCAGCGGCCGCTCCCCGCCTCTTCCGGTGCATGCGTGTGGCTATCCTCCACTCTGCCTCCGCTGTGCCACATTCTCGCAGCGCCTGCCTGCGGCATCCCTATACCCTGGCGCCCGCATATGCCCCTAGTCCCTCGAACCTATCCCCTGACGCCCGCATATGCCCCTAGTCCCTCGAACCTATACCCTGGCGCCCGCATGTGCCCCTAGTCCCTCGAACCTATACCCTGGCGTCCGCATATGCCCTAGTCCTCGAACCTATACCCTGGCGCCCACATATGCCCTAGTCCTTCGAACCTATACCCTGGCGCCCGCATATGCCCCTAGTCCCTCGAACCTATACCCTGGCGCCCGCATATGCCCCTAGTCCCTCGAACCTATCCCCGGCACCTGCACGCTCCCCTATCACCCAGGCCTGCTCACCAGGTCTGAGGTCCAAGGATCCCCCCGGCGCGTGCCCCAATTTTCTTTCACAGGTTGCATGCACCCCCTATCTCCCCCCCTGCTGCACTCCAGTGGGCACACAAGGAGCATGCCCCGTCCCCGCCCTCAGGGGGGCCTGCGACTGCTCTGGTGGCGTTGCAGAGGCGGCTTTTGGTCCATGAGGCATTAGTCTTGATCCTTGCGTCGAGCCCGAGTTCAGACGTTCCCAGAGACCGCAGTGCGAAGAAGCGCCCAGCGCTTTCCGCCCGTTCGCCTCTGCGCGGCACCGTGGTGGTTTTGCGATGGAGATCATTGGGTGGAGGAGCGCAGGGGGAGGCTGTGCGCAGCCGGCTGCTCGATCTGTGCTGTGCAGTAGCGCATCGTGCGGGGGGGCTCCCTGAGGGGGGTAGAGGCTGAGGATCCCAGGATCGAGACTCATGATGCGGGTGGCGACTCCTCTATTGTGACAGAGGCACTCAACGCTGGCGCAATCATTGCAGTGCAGTGATGGGTACTGGCGAGAAGGCCGAGTGTGCGAGTGATGGGTACTGGCGAGAAGGCCGCGTGTGCGGTGATGGGTACTGGCGAGCCACGTGTGCGGTGATGGAGTGCGGCGAGAAGGCCGCGTGTCGGTGATGGGTACTGGCGAGAAGGCTTGGCGTGTCACGTGGTACTGAGCGAAGACGCGTGCAGTGATGGGTTAGAGAAGGCCACGTGTGTGCGGGGTGATGGAGCGTTACTGGCGAGAAGGCAGCGTGTGCAGTGATGGGTGACTGGCGAGAAGGCCGCGTGTGCAGTGATGGGTACTGGCGAAGGCCGCGTGTGCGAGTGATGGGTACTGGCGAGAAGGCCGCGTGTGCAAGTGATGGGTACTGGCGAGAAGGCCGCGTGCGCGAGTGCGCCACTCGTCAGGAGGGCATGTCAGGTGCAGGATGCCATCTCAGCGGTGTTAGGTGCACGGCGGGCATGGGGGGGGTGTTAGTTAGGCCAGGCGGACCATAATGGGATGGCGTTTTGGGGGGTGGGCAAGGAGCAGGAAATAGCTCACGGCCCGAATGGGCGGAGGAAGCAGAGGATCGTGGCGCCGAAACTCTAGGAGAAAAGTTAGGTGTGGTGGAGGAGGACACCGAGGAGGAGGAGGAGACGGAAAGTCTGCAGCAGGAGGCGCTGCCACGAGGCGAAACAGCCGCGGAGGCCGCCTCCGAGCAGCCTTCTGGGACATCCGAGCAGTGGCAGGCCGATGAAGAGCGCATGTCTCGTGCCAAGGGGGCGACGGACTCGGCTGAGGCCGAAGCGGATTTGCCGCAGAAGGAGGGGCAGCTTGAAGAGGTGGCGGCGGAGTCAGCTAGTGGAGACGCGGGGGAGTCAGCCGGGGGAGATGCGGGGGAGTTTGAAGAGGGCCAGCCTCCGGCACAGGTGTCAGAGGCAGTGACTGAGGAAGCCTCAACAGAGGAGGATTCGGGCGATCTTCAAGAGGATAAGCGGGGGGCGCAGGAGGCGGAGTCGGTGGCGGAAGCAGACATGGGGGCGCAGCAAGAGGCCCAGCAGCAGGAGGCGGAGGCGCAGGAGACGGTTGGGGGAGACGCAAGGGGCGTTGAAGAGGGCCAGGCTTCGGCACAGGTGGTGGAGGCAGCGAGGGAGGAAGCCGAGACTGAGGAAGATGTAGGTGCGGTTCAGGAGGATGTGGCAGCGGGTGAAGGTGGTAGATGACCTGGCCGAGGAGGATGCGGCAGCGGGTGAATGTGGTAGATGACCTGGCCGAGGAGGATGCGGCAGCGGGTGAAACGCGGGGAGCAAAGCGGAGAAAGCGGCGGACTCGCTGGCTGAGGAGGACACGGGGACGGTTGGAGAGGATCAGCCGAGGTGGAGCGCTAAATTAAGGAAGGGCAGCTAGAACAAGATTTGGGCAGGGAGGGCGGCCGAGTGGGTCATCAACAAGGGCGGCCGAGGGAGAGTAAGAGGGAATGAAAGGCAAGAAGTGAAATCGTTTAAAGATGCATTGTAGGTTCAATAGGTGTTGTTGGAGGACTAAACGGGGGCGGAGGATCGGCGCCTACCGATGGAGAATGTGACACGAGGGATACCAGTGTCCATGTGTGATATATAGATCTGATGTGGAATCTACGCTGAATGGAAACGTCATCAGCGGGAGGGTTCATCAAGGAGGCGGCAAGCGCCTCCCACAGCGATGCACATGACCACGCAAGCCGCCAACGGCACGCAGGTGCGTCTCGAAAGGAGCTTGTGTGCACTGATGAGAGGGCCCCCTCTATCGCCGTGCGGCTGCACCCTCGTGTGGTCATAGAGCTGCATGCGTCCTTTGTTGGACCCCTCGGGTGCGGAGATGCGCTGCGCCGGCCCCTGGATGCCCTGACACAAGCGAGCGCCTAATTGTATTCTGAATATGTGGAAGCCAAAGGGCGAGGTTGCCCCCTTGGCATGTTTGCCGCGATGAGATGGTGGACACTGCAACATGTTATAGCGAACAGGCAGTTACGGACACAAAGATAGTTAGTGCACTGATCAGGTTTCCGATACACTCATCGCGGGGGCTGGGATTGTCACTGTGTGTACATGATGTCAGTGAAGCAAGGACGCATCCGCTGCGCTGCAAGCTACAATGTGGTCTTTAGTACTAGCGCTGATGGTGCAGATATCAGTGAAATGGAATAATTAGTTGCTGTGCACCTTCTAAGGATACAGAGATTTGAAGGAGGCATCAGCCACCGTGACCGGAATGGGTTAGGGGCAGGTGGGCATCGGGCTGTGCCGGTGATTTAATGGAACGCTGTGACTGTTTGGCAAGATGCAGTTCTTCCAGCTTCAGACTATTGGCCTATTGGCCTCAAAACTGTGTTACACGAGGGAAATCCTGAAGTGGAAGGAGTGCGTGTTAATGGTCTCATTTGGAATTCCGGAATTGTCTGTGAAGGTATCGACGTGAAGATACTTGTGAAAGAAGATCCTCCTTCCTCTTCTTTGGAGAGGTCTCAAATGCTCCTTTGAACATCACTCGCCGCCCTAAGATGCACAAGAATTTGGGCACGCTTGCCAGGTTCAACAGCCTATGAGCCATGCGTTTGTGTGCCCCTTATTTAGCTCACTGTACATGGTGAGTGTGCCCATGACTGTGGGAGTGTAAAGCTTGCGGACTATATGAAGCAGGCATATACAGCCATCACTACAGAGATTTCCCGCGTTGGTGGTTTATGCTACAGTTCTCTCAACGAATTCGAAGCAGGCAGTAACTTAGCGAAGCAACAATTCAAGGACCCGGACAGACTTGGTCACTCCGTCAATGTTATTCCCATGATTCAATAATGTGTATTTGTGCAAGCACCCATTTCTAGAGGTCGTGAATTTCATTCTTGCCACTTTCAGTGGTTTAGGTGTCAATGATCACGGATTTTTCATGTTCTAAAGTCTGCTGAAATCGCACCTCTGCTCTTTGCAATGATTGTGCGGACGCGGTTTCAACTCTTTTCACCTTTGCGCTTCGAGGGCCAGAGCCTGCATTATAAAGGTTGCTGCATAATACGCCAAGTTGTGTATGCAGCAGCTTGTAGTAAATACTCGTCCACGCGTATAACCACTTTTCAAGTGAAGCAATTTTGTGTTGGACAGAACCTTCGTTGTTTTCGAATCTAACAATAAGGAGTATGTCTGGTCTTTCAATGCGAAGGACTTGCGCCAGTGTAGACGAGTAGCTGTGTTCCTTCGCTTTGTCCACACCGTATTATAAGGTATGCGTCAGGCATGTAGTGTAGCAAACTCAACCTCTTGCACGTGTTGTTTACTCGGCCACGAGTATCGCTGCCTATGGGAAGACTTATCGAATTAGCCACTACTGTTTTAGTTTTTGCGAGGTGCAAACACGGCTTCCACGACATACGCGTCCCTTTCATCACGGCCATGCTCCTCAAATGCGCGCAGTTGTGTTCGGTTTACGGATCATTTTCGTCTATGAGGAAGCACTGGTGCGATCTTTCGGTTTCCCTTTGTAATGAAGATTTGCCTCTAACGCAAACCATGCTTTATCAAGGCGCTCGTGGTATCATTGGAGTGTTGACTTTTTTCTTCTATATCGATCACTATCGATATTGGCAACATTTTCCGGGGGGGTGGTCTCCCATTTTAAAATCTGCAATCTCATGGCTAGCGCAACATTTCATCGAACTACACTGTTTTATTAGCACTTTTGGTTGGATGTTGATTCCCAACTTTTCACCTCGGGGCTCCGTCGCTCGCCCCTGCATCCCTCGTCAAAAGCCAAAAAGGCATCCGAAAGACCCTGCAGCATCGTCATATACTGCAATTTACGCGTCGTGGCCTAGTACGCGTAACACAACTAGTGCGTGAAATACCTTAAATTTACAAGTCTCCGTGCGTTGACGCGCGTGCGGGGGCTTCATTCTGAAATGTTGTGGTACAATTATACATATGTGTGGACCCTGCACCCTTCCACCAAGTGCAATTAGCATCACTTCCTTCACCTTGCTGGTGTAATGCTAAAATGGCTCTCCTACACCGAAAATGTACTAGTTTGAATGGGCCACACTGTATTGGATTAGGGTTTCACGATTGCTTGACCGTGCATATTGGTACATTTCAGATTTCATATGGTAGGTGGTAGACGTCGCGAGTTCGTACATTTACGCCGACATTTACTTTAACCGCATGATTATTGGGGTCACGAAACTATTACCAATAGATCGTACCCCAAGAACCCTTGAAATCGACTGATCGATGTGCTTAAGCAACACGCCTATGCCACGCAAACTTTTGAAACACGGTTGCCTTGCCACGAACTTGGATACATTTCGCCGCTCGTTGGCGCGTGATGGTAGATCAGCACTTGAGCATCAGCCCCATCGGCAATAAATGCCGTATAGTCGTGTATTGCACGTATCCGCGTAGTTGGCCAATTTGGCATAGCCTCATGCTTCAAAATGGCCATAATCTATACCACCATTGCATTTTATACAAAACCTACGGACTCTCTCCGCATCCGACACACAGGAGGTGGCACTTGAGCCCGATTGGCCAAGATTGAAGTACATTGCCGCCCATATATCCGCAAACCATCGACGCGCTACCAGAGAGGTGGGAGCGTTAGCAGGATACTACCGGTATCCCTCGGAAGTATATATCACTGGTAGTCAGAATTCAGGCGTTTCGGAACGGATCGCTGGTAAGTAATTAATCTGAAAGATGATAGAAAGCTAAAACTCGCTCGGTCGGTCTGCCTGAACTACTGTACTCTGCACACCCGTATAATGCTGTTGTTGTACCTACTACTGCTGCGCCCGGAGGCACAGCGTAAGCCGGTATAGTTGAGCCGGTGTGTGTCACCAAGGGTAATCAGGGATTGACAGGGTGACAGTTAAGTCGGGCTCAAGATTACGGTGAGAAAGAGTATCAGATGTCCGAGGGATGACAGTATGATAATATGCCACTATGACAATGTGACAGTACAGTAGTATGACAGTACTGTATGACCGTCACCGGGTCTGCCTGTCAACGAGACATCCGAATCGAAGATGTTGCATCGTATCAGAAATGGAATGAGTCGAGATATTATCGGGTCAGAATCGAACGGTGCATCGTGATATGACATCGGGTAGTCGGGTCGGTTGACCGAGTTGCCCGTGTTACAGAGTTAAATGGAGCACTTGAGAAGTGTACGGTCTTCAGAACTCAGATCGTAAGTAATGTTTGCACCTAATTAATCTGGCCCTGTTCCATTGATATAATAAAACAAGAATACTGTACCTTTACATGTTCAAACAAAAACAGCACTACATAAGAGGCGTGTAGTGGGGGCATATCCTTATTAAATACATTTATATTCCTTAAGTATCTTATGTATCTGCCAGGATTTCCCGGTATTTCGGAACGCCTCTTATGTAGTAGAGCCACCGGTCATCTACGGCAACACCACCTCAGTCGATCACTCAATATATTAGCTGTCCCATTCTGAGACCTTCATATATAGAAAATATATTTTCATATATTTCAGTTTGGGACACGCACCGGCAACATCGGGAACAATCTCTGATTGTTCCTTTTCTTTGAATGTTGCTTTTAAGTCATACTCTAGTCATACTCTAGTCATACTCTAGTCATACACAAGTCATACACAAATCATACGCAAGTCATACTCGAGTCATACGCAAGGCATCTGATGTCGGCCTCAGATCAATATGTGTGAATTATATTGTCCCATTTTCAAAACTTCATGTATAGAAAATATATTTTTATATATTTCACTTTGGGACACTATTTATCACGAGGCGATGTCAGCAAATTCTACGAGTGTTCCTTTTCTGTGAATGACAACAATTGCGATCGCAAACCGCAAATTTCATTTGTTTCAATTGTTTATTTTGCATATCACTGATTAGTATCAACAAAAGCAACAATTTCCAATTGTCGCCGTTCTGCGATGAATATTCTACATATTTGCATTTCGCTTGTTGTCCCATTCTCAAATCTTTATATATAGAATAATATATTTTCCTTATTTCACTTTGGGACACTGTGTGTCAGATATTGTATACTTACGATTCATTTCACAATATTTGCGATTCATTTCACAATATTTGCGATTCATTTCACAATATTTGCGATTGTCGACATCTTCGGCAATTGCGATAAGCCAACCGGCATATGCCGATGTGTGCCGATGCAAGCCGATATCATCTACTGTCCCAAACTGAGATGTTTGTATATAGAAAAACTTAATTTTGAATGTTCAAAATGGGACACCTGCGATTGTTGCCATTGTTCCCTGTGTTTCAATTTGATTTTCTGGAATTGTGGAATTCTGCGATATTGCAATTTGATTTTCTGGAATTCTGCGATATACATTCTGGAACTCTTGTCCCAAAATGAGATTTGCATATATAGAAAATCTTACTTTTTAATGTTCAAAATGGGACACGCCGTCAACCATTTTTCCTCTCCTACCTTATGACGACACAGATATTCCACGCAGATTGTTTCGATATACTATCGAACATTGAAGCGAACTCACATTTACTTCGTTCGGAAGCTTCCTTGGCGCTCTGCACCTTCATACCAGCAAATACCTTAGAGGCATTTTTGCTGAGCTTGACGTTACTGACTGGCAACCTGCATACGTAGACACACCACACCTCAACACAGTACACAGAGTATACTGGGGCGGGGTTGGGGCGACACGTGGGACCATACAGGACATACGGGGGCGGGGTGCGGGCAGAACACCGGACCGTGCGGGACCCAGGTTTACAGAGGTAAACGGGCCCAGGTTTACAGAGGGCAAAACGTGTGAACTGAAGGGTTACTCACCACACCAGGATGCCTGCCTCCATTATCGACTTGGCGTCGTGCTGGAGTTCTGTTTTGTTTATTTTTTTTCTGAGTTGGAGGGGAGAGCGAGCAACTTCGTGATGGATAACTCGTGCATCGCAAGGATGCGGTCGTGATGGTCCCCGGCCTCGTCGTTCTCGTCGTGGGGGGAAGGTTTTACTCCGAACTTGAGCAAAACCTCCACGACGTCCTTGGGGATTTTGCCCCCCTTGGCAATATTCACACTGCTCCCCCCGGGGACCCCCTCCACCACCCCGTAACACAACTCGAACCGATCGTTGTCGTAGTCGAGGAGTGAGGAGGCGAACTCCTCGGGGAAGGGGGTAACGGATTTGGAGCGGATGCGGTGCACGGCGACGAATGACCCGAGCACCAGTGTGGAGTCATCCGCCTGCGACCCAGCCCCAAACCAATAGCAGTCAGCGACATCGTACCCACACTCACACACTGCAGTTCAGCTGGAGCGGCCCTACCACACTGTGGGTCGGTCCAGCGTGGGTTCGGTACGAGGGCTAAACGTGGCCCCTGTACCGTCCCTCTTAAAACAAAGGGGTCCAGGGTAAAAAAACATAACAGGTATGTTTGCTTACCAGTGGCCACACGAACGAACTCTTCTTCTCCTTGCCCTGCTTCTCGGGCGCGACTGGGGCAGGGATCTTCTCCCCTTGATCCTTGTCCAGCCCGGCGGCGGGCTTCCCCAAGTTGGCGGGCTGCACGTCGGCGGGCTTGACGTACTGCACCCCCTCCAGTGCCCAGAAGGCTTCAAAGAGGGGCCCCTCCGTGGGCTGCCCGGCGTCGAAGTAATTCAGCACCGTCTCGGTGGTCTTCTTGCCGGGCAGCTCGCCGGTGGCGTCCGATGCCACCCGGACGCCGCGGGCCGGGCCGTCAAAACGCTGGAAAAACCCCGTCGGGCATTCTTTTGTGGTCTTTAGCTTCCACCTCCCCAAGGTGGTGGTCTGACATTTCATATATGTCAGTCGGTTTTTTATGTAATCCCGCACGCATTCGTACGAGAAGCCTGGCGTCGCCGTTTTGATCGCCTCAACGGCTTCGTCCAGGCTCTCTTCCTCCAGCGTGGAGATGGTGCATCCAGGGGCCCATACTCCACTTTTTAAATTATTTCCGCAAACTAAATTTGTCGACCGCTGCAATGACTTCACGAGATGCTGGGGGGCTTCCTTTGTCGTGTGGAAGACCCCCCCCCGCATCGCCAGGCGTGCTGCCTGTAGCACCCGCTTCCACCTTGACGGCCGGGTGCTGCGCAGGCACAGCAGCAGCACCAGCAAGCCCTGCTGCCAGCTGCTGCCGGAGACCCTGCATTTCTTGCTGCTGGGCTGCAAACTGGCGCATGAGCTCCCCCAGCTGGGTGTTTCCAGACTGAGGGAGGGTCGTCTGCCGGGAAGACAGTTTCTTCTCGTCTTTGCTGCGTGTCTTGCGTGAAGGTCCCATCGATGTCTGTGCTGCGTGGACGGACGGAGGTTGTGCGTGAGGCTGTGAGGACTGAGGTTGTGAGGCGGTAGTGCGAGGAACGAAGGTCTTCAAAGAATTCAAAGTTCTTTGACTTTCTGCGCCGCCAGGCGAGGCATTGTACCAAGGTGGACAGCATTGGTTCCATCGAGGTCCAACGTCGGTCCACGCGATCGAGTCAACTCGCATGGGACTGTCATGGGCTGCGATTTCAAATTTGCAGGTCTCAATTTCTTTTTTTCTTTTCTAGTTCGTTTCAGAGTGCTCTCGGTAGGGCATGCGGTTTTATGAATATAATTGCTGCCGTGCGGCGAATTTCCATCATCGTGGGTGCTTGGCCGAGTGGTCAAATGTTGGTAAGCCGAACGCGTTTCACGTGAGGGTGAGGGGTTCGAATCCCCTTGGAGGCATGGGCACCCACGATTCCCCTTGTGTTCTACTGGCAGTTCCCCGTGCATGTGGCACGATGGGCGGTTGCCGCCAACGACGCCGCTAGTGCACAAGGGGCGTTGTGGGTGCCCACCCACGCCTTCATGCCATTTTGAGTTTCAGTAACTCATGGAGACCGTCCGATTAAGACTGGGGGGTTCATCTGGTCCGTCAATTGCACCGTTCGCTGGGAACAGGAAAGCATTCCCACAGAGCACCTGTTCTTCGATTTTTTCCCTTTAGTTCGATTTGAAAAAATCGCACGCACAAAAATGCCGATATCTCACGGGAAAAAAACATTTTTGCTTTTTTGTTTGGCAGGATATATTGCAATCAACCTGCCCCTTTTAGTGCCCAAATTTTGTTTTTTTCGATTTTTGGGTCGATTTTCGCTATCTCTCAACGAGGAATTCTTTACACCGCTGCTTGCCTCGCCGACGTTCTTTAGATAGGTCCACGTGAGGTCCATGTGACTCGAATCCCCAAAAATGTGAAACTGTGCGTCGGTCCCATAGGCTTCATCACCGGTCCATGCCGTCGGTCCATGTGTGGTCCGACGCAAGTCCATGCGAGGTCCATGCATGGTCAGACATTTTTGCACCACATGGACCCTGTTTCGTTCCCTAGACCCGTCGTTTTTTTTTGTAAAATCTCGGGGACCCGCTATTCCTCATGGGGGCAGCGTGAGAGCGAGCCTTTAACACTGGTCGGTCCAAGTGAGGTCCATGTGTAACGCGTAACCCCAAAATGCACTTTTTTAAGCAAAAACAGGCAAAAACACCTGTGCGTCGGTCCCATAGGCTTCATTACGGGTCCATGCCGTCGGTCCCACAGTGGTTCAACGGGTTATTTGGCAAGTCCATGCGAGGTCCATGCATGGTCAGACATTTTTGGACCACATGGACCCTGTTTCGTTCCCTAGACCCGGCGTTTTTTTACTTTACCCCATAGGGGCGGGCTGTGTTCCACCTATGGGACCATAGGGTTTATTAGGGTTGCGGCGTCTTGCTGCGGTGGATTCCGAACGGGTCCGTGTGGGGTCCGTGTGGGGTCCAAGGCATGGTACCGACGGGTCCATGTGGGGTCCCAGGCATGGTACCGACGGGTCCGTATGGAGTCCAAGGCATGGTACCGACGGGTCCGTATGGAGTCCAAGGCATGGTACCGACGGGTCCGTGTGGGGTCCAAGGCATGGTTCCTACGGGTCCGGGGTTCGGGACCGGTTATGGACTGACAGAGTGGTTCCTATCGGTCCGAGACCCCGCCCCCGTATAGTACTGCTCGCTTTAAACACTTACTCACCCCAGCGTGTACGACCTTTTGCAGGCGTTCTACCTGCAACATGCTGGATAAAATGGTTTGGCACTTGTCTATGTGACGATAGATGGCGACTCCACAAGGCATACAAGGAAGCCGCCCTGGACGCTACGTTTCAGAGTATGGCATTTGTCCGTGTAATCAATGCCACCACCGAGGGCTTACGACACGTGAACTTGGTCGCCGTCAAATTCTCCGACATGTCAAACAATATGGTGTATACATTCCGCAACAGGAGTTCGAAGAAGAGAATGAGCGATCATCTCCCCGAGATGATGAGATGGGCGGTGCGGATCGTGACCATACCCCTCGGGAAGCCGAGGTGATATCCAACTTTGAAGCGTTGGCGAAACACATCGAGGACTTGGGGTTTGGGAAACAACTACGTGATGATGATGGCGAATCGTCATCCGGAGACGACAGCGGCGACGGGGAAGGCGGTGGCGAGGAGGATGAAGATGCCGAAGAGCTTACCGACGACTCTGCGGATGATTCCGATGGCGAAGGCGATGTGGTGAGTGCGGTGTTCAGGATGTGGTACCCATTGGGAACATGTGGGGGGCCTATCGGTACGGGACGTGGTACCGGTCTAGGACCAGTACATACCGCCTCGTACGGTTACAGTAGTGAGTGCTGCTTGCAAGTTAAGGTACCCACATGGGACCGATATGGGACCTGTGTGAACGGCCCGGTCCCATGTATGGTACCGGATGGGGACCCATATTGCCCCATGACTTTACACATGCATCCTTCTAGTACCAAGCGCGGATGGACTGATGAAGTGTTGGCGCCCTGCAGGACATTTCCAAGATCAACGGACTGTTACTTGACCTTTTGGAGATGCAGGTCGAGCACAACGGGACTCAGTCCATCTTTGCATCTATTCTCGACATCGTCCGGGGAAGGCTCCTTAACAACGAAGAACGGCAAGTCCTTCCTCGCACGTTCCCCGAGACATTGAAGCGGTTTAAACCCTTCTACGGAGCGTACAATGAGGTGCACGTGTGCATCAAGGGCTGCATCATGTACAAGGGTGAACACAGCGAGCTCGACAAATGTCCAAAGTGTAAGACTTCGAGGTATCGGTTGGGAAAAGAACACGACGGGGTGAGAACGAACGGTCGAGCAAGATCTATTTTCAGATACTGGCCTTTGGAATCACTGCTGGAGTACATCTTCCTCTGTCCAGAATATGCCGCGATGGTGCGGAGCTTCGATGCGACCAAGCTTCCTGACGAACAACCAGACAAAGTCACCGGGATACATGGTGCGAATCATGTAAAATTGCTCAGCCCTGTTGAGTGTCCCATAGTACCTTTCCCGTCCCTATCGGTCCCTTATCCCGCCCTGTATAGGGAAACCTGTGGGACCCATCTCTCGTCATCCTAGCTCAATCAGCGATTAGTTTGATATTATAGTTGGTTCGGTATGTGGTACATTTGAGGGCGAATTTCCGGACCCATGGGGAAATGACATTGGACCCGGCCTTGCGAATGCAGATTCTCCTGCTCTCCGAGCTTTGGTCCAGAAGTTCCCCAGATTCTTCGCGGACCGCCGGAATCTATGGATTATTCTTTGCGCGGATGGAATCAACCCGTTCAACGATCAGCTATCCAGCATCATGCCCATTTGCTTCACGATTGGCAACATGCCCGGGGAAGAACGACACAAGCACGTGTTCACGTATGGGATTGCGGAGGGCAAGCCCAAGGACACTTCGCTCTTTTACGACCACCTGGTGGATGAGCTAGAGGTACTGTGGTCCACTGGTCATACGGTTTTCGACGTCATCGAGAAAGAACCATTTACAGTTCGATGCATGGTGTACGCGGTACTCATCATGGATTACGTTGGCCTTGTGGACGCATCCCGACGAATGGCCGCGACTGCCATTATGGGATGCTTGAAGTGCCTGATCAACGGCATTGGGGCTGCGAAAAGCAAGATGGGGAAAACGATATTTCTGGAGAAGTACCAAAAGCGACGAGGTCCGCCCATTCTTGGATGTACAATCATACTCATATAGATCGGTCCTATGTTGGTCCCATGTCGGTCCGGTATTTGGGCCCCATACCGCCCCCGTATTGTACCTGTCGCGTTTACCGAGAAGTTTGTGATAGGAGCGTTGGTGCTTACTAAGCACTGTCCGAGTCCCGCCCTGGCCCCGCCCCTGTTTCGCCCTTATCCCCGCCCCCGTACCGCCAACAACCCGCCCCCAATCTGCCCCAATTCATTATGGATTGTACACTTACTTACCCAGGTGGCGATACCGAGACTGACCTCCACACCGATGAACGTGTCCGACAAATACAGCAGTTGCACAAAGGCATGGCGAAGAACGGCGCTTCCAAAGAGCAGTTACAAGATAGTTTCAAGAAGCTTGGTGTGAAAACTCCTTGCGCGTTCTCCAGATTGGTGTACTTCCACGTCATACACATGTACCTTTTGGACTATGGGTTTAAATCAGTAAAACCCAGAAATGCTGTCAACCATAGATGTTGATATACAGCATAATTTACTTATTTGCCATGAAATTTGTCATGTGCAAAAGTAAAGTTTATTGCAGTGATTCTGTACTTTACATTCCACACACACAGAGATATGTACATATATCAACATATATATATATATGTTGAAAAATGGCCAAAATCGGTAAAATTCTTTGGCGATTAATTTGAAATTTGAAAATTGGACCTTGTTTTATTTGATATTATGATTTTATACCTATTAAGGTATGAGGAAATCATAATGACACATGTCATATCTCGTGTAACACCCTAGGTAATGGGTGTGGAATATGTAGGGGTGTACATATTGGCTGTAACAATAAATCGGTCAAAATGTTCTACGTGTAATCTTTTGAAAATTTGGGATTGATTTTTTTTTGCTATAATGAATATTTAGCTATCAAATAACAATACCTGAATGACATAACACGTGTAACACCCTGTAACACCCTAAAATCTGAATGTGTGTGTCAGGGGGTGTAACGTACCTTCTGAACATCCTGTAACATTCAGTTTGGTATCATATGCAGTTTTGCTTAAAAACATTTGCAAAAAATTTATACTGCTTATTTTTAACCTATTTTAGGGTTACTGATATCATGTAACACCCTAATTATATTATTGGGTATATGGGCCACTGTAACATGACATGCCCTAAAATGCTACTATAATTTCGATAAACTTCGTATTTAGCATTAACATATCATGCTGTTTTCGACACAGACATGATGATATATCGGGCAACAACCCAAGAACTGTTGGGCAACAACCCTAAAACTGTAACAGCTGCTTCCTATAAGGACTGCATGCTATAACCTATAAGCTATAAGCTATGAGGTATATAGGCAACTGACTGCCTATGTGTTCACACTTCCTCAAGGGGGGAAGAAGGTGGATAGGATTATACACATATCCATTTTTCCGATCTGGTGATTATGATGGATTGCTTTTGATAAAATCACTGCATCCACAAGTAACGTTGAAATCTGTACAACGTTAAAACCACCATCACTAATAAAGTGTAAACTCGGATGGGAAACTATATCCCAATGACTATAAGTTGACTCTTGCTCAGCATTTACATTCTCGAGTAAGTTTGGAATGCTGAACTATATACATAACATATAACCTGATACCATGCTTAATTGCATTTCCTGGATCAGAAGATGATAGTTATATAATGTATATATATATATATATATATCCCACCTGCTACACTTTGGCACTATAGCCGTACACAAGAGTGGGAAGGACAAGTGCATCGCTGTAAGACTGGTTGATATAGTCCCAGTGCTGAAGGCAGAATTTGGCACCCGAATAACAGCTGATAACTGTTGGTGACCACCATGCAAGACCTTCCAAGCGTAACTCCTTTGATCCTGAGATGCAAGTGAATTGTTCATAATATGTTGACATCACATAAAAGCATTCTGATAAAAATCCTATATATTCATATGAGCTGTCATCACTACAATGACATGGGTTTTTGAATCGTCGAAATAAGTATAACTCCGATGAATTCATTAGTACAGAATAAGCTGTTGAGATTATTCCTCCGGCTGGATTGCAATCATTCACAATCCCTGTACATTCCGGTGACAAAATATTGCACGGGACTGATCACCACATTGGTATAATCTGTGATATATAAGTCACCAGAGAAAGCATTGCAATCAGCACAATGCTGTCTAGACTCACAAAGATGAGTAACATATATTCTCAGATGTAATAAATAGAAGCACAATGTGACCTACGCTAAAATCGCGTATGCTCGGGCACTATATTGTGACCTGCGCTAAGATCGTGTATGCATGGACACAACATGACTCGTGCCAATGACGTGGACATATTTTATGCCACGACATCACATCTGAAATCAATAAATCACTCAGAGAGAAGGTGTTGACATCAGTGTAGCACCATTATACATATAATCATGAGGATTTTAAAGAAGACACAGTCTCTCCGATATTGACAAACATGGTGTATATACATCCATGCTCTCTGATCATATATTTGATATCCCACAGCATACGATGATGGTAATAACTAACCACTTCGCTGGAGGGTAGTGTTGTATTTTATACAGCACATGCATGGGCACTATATGACCCACGCTGATGACGTAAATTCGGGCTGCATCCCAACGACTGCAATGCACCTTCGGTGCAATGGGCTGCATCCCGAGAACTGCTATCCAGCTTCATAGTAAGCTTTCACGTCATCACATATAGGTCGGACCTCTGTTGTATTTGAACGGCGCTTGACAACCGCCTAGCAATACACTTCCTTGAGGGGGGAAGATGATAAGCTAGAAATACAACTAAAAACCAAATAAATAATAAAGACAAATAATAAAACAAGTAAGTTGCATCATTGTTTTTGTTTTGGTAAGCCTGACTGTATACAATCAAACCATGCAGAACTCCATGAAGTTGACACATACATCAGCCATGCCACACATATGAGCTTGATTTTGAAGACCTAGACATTGTATACATCTGGTCTAACATGTATCCAGACTAGAATTGTATATTGACACGGTGCAAGCACTATAGCCTCTGCCACCAATGATCATTGAAAAGGGCAACCATTCTTGATATTTCATACATATCATCTGATTGGATCATTATTAAAGGTGTCAAGATTACTCAAAGCAATATGTAGGCCACGGCCTGAGTACAACACCTAGAAAGGTCAAAGCCACTGAGCTGACCAATGCAGCATAAATGCTAGCTGCCTTGAAGGCTATACAATAAGCCTATTGCCCTTATGTCTTGATATGTATCCGTGTATTGGCATCTCTTTGAGGTAATTATACCTACTGAATGAGCCATACCAACCATCTTGTCTTCATTGATCATTACATATCTGATCATATCGCCATTGAGCAATGCCTATTCTGTGAGATTATATATCACGAGGCATTTCATAGTGCACATTAAACAATTATAGTGCAACAAAGATCATCAGCTCTTCATCCTACCAAAAGGTTGAGTTGTTCTCAATTGATTTTTCAGACACCATTTCTCAGAGGTCTATTCATCATGAAAGACAAAGTCTGTGCAATCATGGCTATTCAGCCTCCGACATAGCTGGCATAGCTATTTAGCTTATGACCCAACCGTTGTTAAGCAGCCTCCACGCTATATGGCTGAAAAAATGGCAAGCAATCTCTTCGGTCATTCTTGGGCATAGAGCAATCAAGCACAGCCAATCCAGGATGTTTATCCCAAAGTTCTCCAAGAGTTATTCATGTTTTTCAGTGTCATATGAAAATAGCTAATATACCGCCCTATGATGGGAGTCATCTCCTTCAACGAGGGGAAGTGGTTATGCTGTAAAGTTGACCAATCTGATCATCATAAAAGTGACAGATTTGAGAAAATCGATTGAAACTTGTATTGAAAATAACTATTCCTTACAATAAGGTATTGCACCTAAGGGAATAAGAGTTTCATCGTCTGAAATAGGAAAAGACTTTTACATTGACTCTAGTTCATGAATCCAGAATCGCATAGAAAAAATATTCTATCCTGTGCATATAGAAAGCACATTAGATTCAGATTCTGAGCATACAAATGGACTTGAATGCACTCGGGGTTGTACTGAGTTGCAATTGTCCAAAGTTTTTATTCTGACATCACTATTTATTTGTGGAATAGCATACAATGGTATAAACCATCCACATATAGATTGACATCATACTGGTGGTTTCATATGATTTTGGCACATAAGACAAGCATGCTTCATTAAGAAATGAAGACTCTTTGAAAATTCATTCTGGAATGTTTAGAAATTTGTTGCCTCATCCATTATTAGGCCACGAAGTCTTGGAAAACCCGCAATCTGCATACGGTCTCCAAGCACAGTTCATCCTCATTCTGGAAAGTGACAGAAATTTTATAGTCATCAACAAGTCACAATTCTATCGGATTGAAATGACACATTCATCATTCATACTTCCTTACCATGACAAGTCTCTGAATAGTGTTTGCCCAAAAATAAAATGGGTACCATAGAGATAAGTGATCATGTACTGAAGAAGATACATATATCACTAGGCGATGCCATGTTCTAGTCATAATGAAATGACATACCAGCCATTCATCAAGTACAAAAATGCAGCTTGTACTAAGTTGTTGTCATTACAGACACTTCTTAATTGACTCTCCATTAGCTTCCATACCAAAGTCAACTTCGGTACCATCACTGATTTCATTGTTCATTATGACAATCATTATCCAGAACCATCGTCTAAGTTGGGCACACTATAGTGACCCTGAACTGACAAAGTATGTGGGCTGCAACCCAACGACTGCATTTGACATCATCTGGCATTTGCCACATTCAAAAACGTCAGGCATATTGCCAATATGACGTAGAGAGAATCAATGTTCAGATTGACATTGTTACCTCTAAAGCATTCGATGAGTAATCTCAGTCTGATTCTCTATCAAACCATTTTTCACATAACATAATGATTGAATAACATCCTCCATCACCATCTGATTGGTTTGATACATCTCTTTTTTCGAGGGGGAGGAAGAGTATAGATTCATTCATTTTCATACAGCTGCCACAAATTGATTTACATCATTGTGATTTTGCTTGAAAGATTAAAGAAGATTAAAAATCTTATCAAAAGTTCCAGCATCTGTGTATAGCAGCCATAAAGTTGATGACACGGTACATCATGCCGATTGAAACATCAAATGAAGTCTTATTTGACTTATTGACACATAAAGTTCATTATGAAGAAATCATAGATGCATATTTCTCCGGCTCTATCATATTATATGAAGGGCACTGACATAGGAGAACGATGGTTTTTCAAATGTGAATAAGCTATATTGTAAGCTTACGACCATCACTTTGACGTCAACAGCCTGAGATGCTGATTGTCGAAATTCAAGAGTTGAAGGATTCTATGAATCAACCTTGATACATGTGTTTTGATTGATGAATTGTTGATCCATGGTTTCTCCCCAAATCTAGAGAAGCTGCCACACAAGTTGTTGCCAATGTCTTAAGGAAAGCATCTGAGCAAAGGATTGCCAGTTGTGCCATCAGGCACCGAATTCCATAACAGCAAAGCCGAGTGAGTAAATCCGCCACTCTAGCTATTTGCCCGTCATTCCTTCCAGGTTCATGACAAGAGACAATTCATCAAAGTCATACACCAATGCATAAGTCACATGCATGGTTGCACAGTTTGTATCCGAATGCCATTCCATCAAGGTTAAGCATCTTGACAGTAACTTTGGCCAATCAAAAGCCTTCCTGTCTTCGGATATCTTGAGCATTCTCATTTCCAGCTCCATTATGGACTAGAAAGCATCATGACTGTGCCTCGCCATGACGCTAATCCTCAAAGCCGCACACTTGAGGCGAGCCTTATGAGACAGTGACCTTTGGCTTGTGGGGCGTCAACCCCTTATCAAATCCTGAACACTGGATAAATTTATCATGATGCAACTTAAGTGGGATTATGAGTTCCATATAATCATATTGTCTACGTATGCTGAAGGCATAACTGCCGCATATGGTCACAATAGGTCGCAGCTTCTATAACATTGTGGCTTCTGAGTCAAAAGCTGATAGCCGATGACTTTTACCAATAAATTGCCGACCTAATAATAATAATCAGGCCGTGGAAACATGTACCCAAGAGGTTTTCGTCGATCGGTCGTATATAATCAGGGCTGCATCCCAAGAACTGCAGGGCTGCATCCCAAGAACTGCAGGGCTGCATCCCAAGAACTGCAGGGCTGCATCCCAAAAACTGCAGGGCAGCATCCCGAGAACTGCAGGGTTATATGCTGAATATATCAGCTTGACTGTATATTCATACGAGTGTGGTAATCAGAATAGATAAGATCAACGGAATACCGAGTCTTCCCGTTATATGTTCGGGGTCTAGGGTTCCGGGACCGGTGACAGTCATACACCCTAACTATAGGAATGACAGTCGGGGCGTCACTTCCAGCACACCACCTAGGGTGGTGACTGGCAAACTAGGTGGTCACGGAACTGAAACAAACACCTACTCAGCTTCGGTGGAAATAAGCATCATACAGGGGAACCTGTCCTTTCTGGCAGGGTAACCCCCGAAACTAGCAGCTAGTGAGGCATAGTGCAGAATACGGATACAGTTAAAGCCCTAAACTAAGCCCATCTTGGGGCAACCTGAACCAACAGCACAACAGTCTGAAGGCAGGCTAATCTCAATTGCAACTCTAGCCACTTCGGAAGTGCCCGGGAGAGCCGGTGCCACTGTCACAGCGCCCAGGAGAGCTGGTGCCACTGCCTGTGAAATCATTCGTAGAGCAAATTGAGAGGATCGGAGATGCGTCGATGTCGCCGCAGGCAGTTGCACCGGGTGCAATCGGCCCGTCCCGGTGTTGAATTGAAGAAGAAAGTGCATCCCCGGTCCCACCGTCCCAGGCGGGTGGTTCGTAGTCCGGTGACGGCGGAGCACCACCCGGTGAGGGCGGCGCAGCAATAATTGGGGCTGCCTCAGGTGGCTGCGGGGGGCCCGGGAGCCATGTCCACCCGTACCCGTACGTAGTACGGTACCAGGTGCCGTACCAGCCTGCCGGCTGGTAGTAGAGATTTGGCGGAACGGCTGTGGGCGTCAGCACACCAGCACCACCGACCTCGTCGCCGGTGCGCCCTGTTGTGGAAGATGCCGGCGCGGAGCAATCACGCAAAGGCGCGGCGGCTGCACAAACGACAAACAACAGGCAGACTGCGAGGGACGTGAGTGCAGAGAACCCGAAACCCATCGGCGGTCTGCCGCATCCCAAGGGCTGTCTCGGTGGTGGAATACACTCGTCCCCATCCTCGGAGTCGTCTGTCGCTACGGAGACGGAGTCCACGGGCGCGACGGGGCCCATGTGGTGCATTGCAAGCGTCGGTTCCGTTCCCGCGATGTTTAAGTTGAACGCGAACTTGTCCATGAAGGTCGCGTGCGGCTCGTGCGCGTGTAGCGCGTCGATGGGGTACATCCCCTCGTCGGACACCACCGACTGCGGAGCGGAGGGCGGTGCCGGCGGTGGTGGCGCGTCCAGAGTGTCGGCACGGACTTCTTCGTGAATCTTGAAGTTGTGGATGTTCGTAGCACCACCAACCGCGCAAACCCCGAGGTGGGTGTCAGCGGGCTGGCGGTACCCCAGGTACTCGTCGATGGTGTCGGGCACCCGCTCCTCGGCGACAGCGAAGGAGAACGCGGAGGCGGTGTCGTAGAGATCAGGTTTGCCGTCTGCAATGCAGCAGACGGCGTCGAAACGGACGGCGTCGTCTTCGTCCACGGCGTTCTGGAACATCACGGCGAGCATGTCGTTCTCGCTGTCCGCAATGCTGAAACCGTGTGCCCCAACATGCCCTCGTGGCCCGCCGTTCGGACAGTCGCGATGCCAATGCTTCCCCGCCGTGGCGGAGCATGTCGGGTGCCGGCACAACGGGACGAACGTACCGGTGGGCTTGTGGAAAGCCACCTTACCCGAAGACTTCCCACGGAAGTTCTGCGGGAAGTTGCCGTGCTCAGGGAGGGGCTTCGCTGCGAAGCGGACGCCGTCACCGTGTCCACCGCGTCCAATGGCGTTCTTCTTGTCGTTGCGGGGCGTGTAGCCCTTCGTGTCGTCGAGACGGTTGTGGAGCGCCTTGATCTCCTTCTTCATGTCGTAGAGCTGGTCGCGGAGCTCGCTGAAGACGGACTTGTAGTCCTCGTCGTTGCTCTGCCCAGCCAGGGTGAGGGCGGAGAACGTGCGTGTAGCAGGCGGGACGTGCGAATCCGTCCCGTGTTGTGCGTGGCACTCACGGGTCCATTGCTGAATGGTGGCAAGGGACTCCGCCGCACGTTGGTCGTGTAGCAACAGACGGTTGACCACCGGGGCATAGAAGACCGGGTCGAGGGACTTGATGAAAAGGGACTTGACCTCCATGTCGTCGAGAGTGCTCTTCCGTCGAGCGGACCGGAGAGCGGCGTTGAAGGCGGCGATTGCCCGCGACGGGTCGAACTGGTTGATCTTGATGGCCAGAAGGTCCGCGGTGCCCTGGAAGGGCCCGCCGGAATCCAGGAGCATCCTGGCGATCTCCAGCAACACCCGCTTCCCATCAAACGGGTGTGCCTCCGCTGAAGACTCCATCCAGTCTGCTGCGGGCGACACCGGAGCGATGATGAATTCCAGTGTCGAAAACAGCAGTTTGTTCGCCTCGGCGCGAACGGGCAACGCGGCATCCTCCAGGTCGAACAGAGAAGAAAACGCGGACTCCTCAGTGACGAAAATGTCCCGTAATGCCAGTACCAGACGGGCGAAAACGGAGCTGACGTTCGACTCCGTACCGTCAAAACGGCCATGCTTGTCGTCGTACACCTTCTTGATGACGAGTTTAGCGGCACGCTCGTCGAAGGATTCTTTTGCTAGACGCTTGACAGCGTCGAGGAACAGTGCCCCTGCTGACTGGGCAGCCGGGGTAGCCGTAACCGTAGGTGTGGCCGGAGTGGTCGCATGTCGAGCTGCGGCATCGTCGAAAATCGTAACTAGTGAGCGGCGTGCGGCCGCGGTGTGAGATCTCGTAGAAGTACCCATAGTGAAATGACTGCAGAGATAGGGTGAGGTGGAAAATGCGAGGCGAGACCAACGGCGTGGGCGACGGCTAGCGAGTTGCGGCGGGTCGTCGAGGATAATCAGGGAAACAACAAATTGTGCGCGGTCGTGTGGGACGAAAGGACGTGATCAATGTCGTACGGTGTACCGGAGACCAGAAACAACAAAATCCAGCCCAACGATGCTTCACGGAAAATAAACTGCCGTCAGCGCTACCCAATCATGTCCAATCAACCGCGTGTCCGTAACTGAGCCATACCGCCCGTACCGAAAGTCTCTCTAACGCGGGTCCCTCACCCCATCTCAAGCGTCGGTGTTTAGCCAATCATGGCCAAAGTCGCAGTGTAAACTTAAGCGTGCGTGGTACCAAACCTGCTGAATATATCAGCTTGACTGTATATTCATACGAGTGTGGTAATCAGAATAGATAAGATCAACGGAATACCGAGTCTTCCCGTTATATGTTCGGGGTCTAGGGTTCCGGGACCGGTGACAGTCATACACCCTAACTATAGGAATGACAGTCGGGGCGTCACTTCCAGCATTATATCCTTAACATTTTTTACCCTGCATCAAATTGATATGACAGGAGCAGGAATTGATCCTTCCTTGCTAAGGTGTAGTAAGCCTTGTATAAACCATACCCTTACACAGATACGCATATGCGGGTACCAATATCTGTGAAAAACTGCTAAATGCTACCTTTGCCAAAGCCGTGGTTTGTCATCGGATTCTTGGCCAGTCATCCGAGCTACCGGAGATATCGACTGAGGTAGACGGAGTTGTGATCCTAAGTTGTGCTTGACAAACATAACTAAAGAAATTTCACATTAGTACGTGGCGAATCCATTCTCACTCATCGCGATAGATGTTCGTCAAAGCGCGCGTACCGGACCAAATATTGAGGAGTTGAGCAGACCGGGTAAAGGATTATAAGTCCAATCCCGTTAAGCAGGGCCACTCCGTTTGCATTAAAAACAAGCCCCAAAAATCGGGCTCCCCGTTGCCGCCTGTGAACCTCCATAGTAGCTTCAGGAGGGGAGGAAGGGTTGGGTGCACTATATATAACTGTGGAAACATGTACCCAAGGGTTTTCGTCGATCAGTTGTATATATAAGGCCGAGTATCGTTCGTTAAAACGTCGATCATCGTTCGCAAAGGCGTCGACGGCAAGCGCAATATATATCCGTAACGTAGACTTCGGATGCTTTGAATCGTCACTCTGACGCACGATACGTGTGGATCAATCAGTAATCCAGCGTCAATCTGCATCACGAAACGCAATTCATTGAACCTTGAAACGTCACTCTGAAATACGATACGATTTCCGGAAAGGTGGGCTACATCCTAAGAACTGTAAGGTGAGGGACTAAAGTGGACTCAGTTCCCCCCAATAACCTAAAAACACCATGAGGGACGCCTCAAATCGGTGTAAGAAGACTGGTACCAGCAAGAAGCGACAACAACAAAGACATCATAGACATATACAAAGGTATGCCCGTTGTGAGGTCACAACTCTTTTAAGAGGGGAGATCTGTCAGGGTCATGACCGATGACATATGTGTCATACATGTCATACGTGTCAGACATGTCATACCATGTCATGTCATGTCATGTCAGTCGTGTCATATATTATTATGACAGTCGGTCGTGTCATATATTATTATGACAGTCGGTCGAGTCATATATTATTATGACAGTCGTCAGTACGGTCGACCATGACTGTACCTGTCCTCAGATGATAATGTCACATCATCTGTCATTATTCAAGGAAAGACTTGAATGACCCTGTCATCGAGAGTTCGTATGTCGAACTCGAAGATGGCAAAGCAAGATACATCTTGAACATCAAGAACCATCTTGGCTTTAAGCATGTGCGGAACACGCATGCACAGTATGAACGAACTATTCGTTATCACAATACTGGTCGTTCAACCTACGTCTCGGGTTCACAACCCAATGGCGGTACTATCTATGATGATAGGAGACGTAAGGTATAAGATGAGGAAGCGTTGGGCTTCAAGCAGATCTTCACTTAGAGACTGCACTCATCACCCGCTATTTCTTACACTCGCGTTGCTGTCCAACTTCGCAGTGTTAACTTGTATATTGATAATATATTCACGGCCTGTTTATCTCGCCGTATCAGTTACAACTTCGGCTGCCCGGTCACCACACTAGGTGGTGTGCTGGAATAGTCGTCACACCGCCCGATTATGCGACTCTTCCCGTAGTAGTGTTTGTGACTGTCACCCGAACCAGAACCCTAACTGTTTATGCCCATATATCGGGTTAACTTATCAACTTTATTACATTCTGAGAAAATTATCACAGAGTGAATATATCCCGGGTCTTAGGGGTATATCCAACATTTAAGGTCATTGTCATCGTCATTGTCACGTTGTCATTGTCACGTTGTCATTGTCATTGTCATTGTCATTGCCATTGCCATTGCCATTGTCATTGTCATTGTCATTGCCATTGTCATTGTCATTGTCATTGTCATTGTCATTGTCATTGTCATTGTCATTGTCCGCATTGTCATTGTCATTGTCATTGTCATTGTCATTGTCATTGTCATTGTCATTGTCATTGGCATTGGCATTGGCATTGGCATTGTCATTATCATTGTCATTGTCATTGTCATTGTCATTATCATTATCATTGCATTGTCATTATCATTGTCATGTCATGTCATGTCATGTCATGTCATGTCATGTCATGTCATGTCACCACGACCACGACTGGCGCTGGCGCTGGCGTGGGGAAGCGCACGCGTAAGCGCGAGCGCGAGTCAGCTGTCAGGCATTGGATTGCGATTGGCATGTACACGATACAGTGTCACGAGTACAAGTAGGAAGCTCGATTCTATTTCAAGGATAACCGAAGTGTTCAACTGTGTCACCAGAAGGGGTCAACTAGCGCGTTTTGTGTTTTCTATTGAGGGAATTTCTAGAGCTGTTGGAGGAAAGAAAGGACGTCCGAGAATATAGACGTAAAAGTTATTTGCAACATAAATTTTGCGTCTGTCAGTGAGGTTCATTTTGGAAGATATAACGTGTATAGGGCGTTAGGCCCTGAGCTTGCGCATCGGCAAGAATGTCGGAGCTGCTGAAAAATTGGCTGCGAAATGATCTGGCAATCGAGTCTCCCGTCGATAATTTTGAAACGGTATAGCACCAAAGACTTTTGGGCTCTGTTACATAAAAGATATTTCCCTGCGCAACTTGTGCTACAGGCCGCTACTTCCGAAAAAGTTGGGACTGTCAGAAAACCTCCAACCCATGCATCATTCGTCGGATTTAGCTCGATGTCTTCAATGCGAATACCAGCTATCATTAAGGCATGGATGCATCGTATCTTGGCGCGCATACTCTTTCAGACATGTGATTCTGACTTCTGTGGTTCTGAGAAGCGGCTTGGAAGTCTGAGGGAGGAGTGTCCTCAAAAAAGCATCACGGCCTCGCCTGGCGTCCGTGCCTCACGCGCCGAGACAGACGCAGGCCTCCGTGGCGGGTCTTTCCTTGGGGCTCAAAAATCTCCAGTACGGGGGTTTCCGGATGTTATCGCCTTTGAAAATCTGTACGCCTGTCGTTTGCTAACTATTTTGCATTGTCTCCCAGGATTTCGCCTCTGGTTATGCCCTGGGAGAAATATTATGCGCGGCGCAGTTGCAGCCCGACTTCGACAAATTCATCCCTAAAAACCATCCAGATGCGAAAATTAACAACTTCACCCGCTTGCAGGTCTGCTTCACCGCCCCCCGCCCCCGGCCCTTGCACCGCCCTCAGAAAGTCCTCAGGGCACTAGCCGGAAGGCAGTACTTTTTACAGAAGCCAAATATGCTCATACTACATCGACTGCTGATATCAACTTTGTGGTCTGTGTCTTGCAGCCAACTTTGGCGAAGCTTGGCTTGCCGTTGGACAGCCGGGCCGCGAATTCCATTATGACAGAAGAGAAAGGCGCTGCGGGGCGTCTGGTCTACCTCCTGAAGATGGCCCTGCAAGGTCTGCACAAGGAGCTGGACGCCAGCAAGCGCACCGGCAACTTCGCCCGAACTCTGGTACGTTTGTCCGACGTCCCACACGCGCTGCCACTTTGGTGTCAAGTCAAACGTGCTGCTCATGCAGGATTTGAGCAGTTTTTTAGCTGGCCTGGTTTCCTCCGCTGCCTGTGCACAGAGACACGTTTTATGGCGCTGAGGCTCCCACTGTTGGTTGCTTGCCAAGAGCTCGCGCGATGGGTTGTAGGTTGAGCTGAGGTATTTCGCCGAATACACTGGTGGCACCAAGCTGAGTTATTTCGCTAAGCCTTGGTAGAGATGAATTCCCCAAACCCAATACGGAGCTAAAAGGTTGGGCAGGAACTACTCTCTAGGGCTTGGAGCAGCCGTCGCAGCGTACCGTCAAAAAATGAACATTCAAAAGCCCCGAAGCTTCCTCTTTCTACAATAGTCAATAAGCTAACCCGTTGTCCGGCGCGCGGACTGTGCCGCCTCTCGTTATTGCACTCGAGTCTAAGCCCGGCGGTCCACTCGGCTGAGACCCTTCGACTTGCGGCCACAAGCAGCGCTGCCAAAACGCAATTTCAGGAAACCGGGAATAGGAGCTTGTCTGTTGCGCCTCCTGCGATCCGCGTTGCACATGCTGTTCCTTAATTTCCGCGTCACCCATCCGCTTGCGGACCTCTCCCGTAGTGATGTGGAGTCCACACCACACCGCTTTGCACTGCGCCTAAGGACATTTTTCCCCCTGCCAACTGGCGCCTTTCTTCTCGGGTCCCTTTGTCTGACCGCACGTTCTAAGCCACAGTGCTCCGCTCATCCTAACCGTCCTCACCGCACCGGAATGAAAGCTCGCATGCCGCATGCATTCTGGGTGTCCTTTTCGCTGAGCTTGGCTGATGCTCGCATGCCCATCCCCAGCAATCTCAACCGTGGCCTCGCAAAAATGTCGGAATCGCAGCACGGCTGAAAGCACGGCTGGACTTGTGCACTCTCCGCCGCACCTTCTGCGTCTGAAAGTTGTCTTCTGGCGCGAGTGACCTCACCGCCGCGCGAGCGGCTTCCTCATATATGCGCTGCGGCACGATCCAAGTCCACACGGGGAGTCCCCTCGTAGGGAATACATGCGCGCCGCTTGCCTCCAGGTTTGGAGTAAAGTTGTTGTACGTCTGCCCCTTGTACTTCTGCCACGGCGTGAGCCTTGCCTGAGCCTTCAGCACGGGCGGCTGGCGGTGGTGCTCCAGACGGTCGCGACGAAGCCCACGCTCGCCGTGGTGGAGACCCGCTCGACAAAGGCGCCCAAGGCCGGATACGACTCCCAGATGCACAAAATATTCGAGGACACCGTTCGCGTGCGCTCAAAGAACCCAAACCAAATCATGGAGTCGATGCATTTGAAGAAATTCAACGATGAGATGGAATACCAAGCCCATGTGGCGAATCACCAGAACATGCAGGAGCTGCACCAGACCACCTCTATGCGGGAGGACTTCCGCAACGAGCGTCTTGATCTGATGGGGAGTCAACGCGACCACAAGTCGAACGTGACCGCCGAGGGGCAGCACTTCCACCATCAGAACCGCGTGGCCGCGCGCTCTATGGAGCGCAGCGAGCTGCGTATCGAGCTCGCGCTGAACGAGAAGGCGAACAGGAAGCGCCAAGCCGCGAGCGCAAATGCAGGGGAAGATGCCAAGGACGGCATCCTAGCTTTCGAGAAAAACCTGCAGCGCCTTGGCTCGGATGACGCGAGCAAGGTGGACGTCCTCGACAAGGGCGAGCTGCCACAGCTAGGAAAGACCCCCCTTGAGCATCTGCAGAAGATAAAGTCCCAGCTGCCAGCCCCCTCCATCATGGCGCAGGTACCTTTCACCCAGCACTGCTCCAGCCCGCTCCAGCATTCGCGAGTTTAGCGCTGCTTTCTGAGCGAGGCACCGACTGCGCGCGCGTGGGACTTGCAGAACATCTTCTCCCACTTTCGGCGGTTGACGCGGCTGCGAGTTTCTGAGTGAAGAGGCGGTTAGCCTGAAGGCTGAAGAGACACTTGCCGTCGGTGGAATAGAAAACCTTATTTTCGGCATTCTCAGTGGGCTCACACAATTGTTGGATAGTCTCGTTCTCCCTTTTACGGTCGGCGGCATCCATTCCCTCATGGCCAACTCCTTACCCAGTCGTCGTTTGCCGTTGTGTGTGCGCCGTGAGCGGGCGCGGTTGCTGGGTGTGTAGCCACGTGTTTCGGTCTCTCACTGACGCTGCTCCTCACCCTTGCCTCCACTCACCTCTTGGTGAGAGCAAAAGAGCATAACTAGTGGGTTGTGGTGCTGGGGCGGCGGCCGATCTCAGGAGGGCCAGGCATATCTCACACGCTTGAAGAGCAAGAAGGGCGAGGAGCAGGCAGCCCGCAAGGAGCGCGAGCGCCGCCGGCGCAAGGTGCTGCTCGAGCAGCAGCGCAGCCAGCAGGTGGGCCCGATTCTTTTCCCCCGCACCACAAACATGCTGTGAAGTTTAGCCTGAAGCGTTTTTCGTGGAATATACGCCAACCCGTACGATCTCCATAACCGGTCCGGGTGTAGAAATCTGGGTGTAGAGATCGTGGCTTGAAACTTTTATATTGCTGCTCAACTCCAGCTAGCAGGCAATCCTCAGCGAGAGAGACCGTTCCCGTCCCCGCCTTGCCTGTCGGGTGCTGCCGTCCCCACTTGTCTTCAGTCTGTGTGGAAGCTCTAGTGCTCGTCAGTTGTTTCCTGACTGATCGCGACATAGAGCTCTGCGGGAGGCAGAGCGGCGGTGTTGAACGTGTGCTGCGGAGTTGCGTCCACCTGCAGGCGGGGCAAGAGCGGCGGCGCGAGGAGGCCCTGCTGGCGACGCTGCAGAAGCAGAGCAAAGAGGAGGAGCGCATAGCGGAGCGTCTGTGGCAGCTGAAGCAGGAGAAGGAGGTGATGTGTGAAAACCGGCGGTTCCGGGAATCGCAGTACAACACGCGGCGTGAGCAGGACTACCACGAGGCACTATACCGGGAGGCGGAGCTCGGTCAAGCCCTAAAGGAGCACTACAAAGAGGCTGGTGAGTGGATGGTGAAGTGTGCCCTTTTGGCTCCCTTGTTTTGCCCTACGGGAGCACTGCAAAGAGGCTGGTGAGTGGATGGTGGAGTACGCCCTTCAGTGTCTGTTGTGCCAAGCGAAGCGCCGCTTGGTGTCCAACCTCGCATCTGCTAGCCCTCAGCTGCAGTCAGGAGGCTGATTTGCCCGTGAGAGCTCGGGGTCTTCTTTCGTTGGAATCTGGAGGGTCAACCGTGGTGTGGCTCGCCCTTCCCGCGCTTATTTGGTGGGTTAATGCGGTTTGGCAGCTGCGCTCGAGGAGCAGCGATGGAAGGAGGCAGAGACGAAGAGGCAGGAGGAGAAGCGCGTGGCCCGCGTGAAGATGGTGAGCGAAGTGGTGAAGGAGCTCGTGTCGTTGGCTGTGCGGTGTGCGGAGTACCGGGAGCAAACTGATTCCCTGGTACCCCGCAAGGAGTACCGGGAATGGGTGTCCCTCTTCACCAAAGGAGTTTCGCTCTCGCCAGCTCTTCTGGAGGTCCCTCCCTTCTCCGACTGCGCCCTCTTTTCCTCCCAACGCCCTGCCGGCTTTGTCTGTAGGGACTCTTGGAATCGCACAATCATCGCTTATCAGGGTCACCGACGAAGATTCATCTGAAAGTGCTTTGCGCACCTGCTTTGCCGGTGTCCTCGAGTGCGTAGTTGCATGCATAGCTGATAGCTGCCACGGTGAGGGCCCTGGGTTGGAGCAGGACACCACACCACCTCCCGAGCCAGATGAGACAAGCATGGTGCTGGATGAGTCCACGGTGGGTGACTACCTCAAGTGCTCGGGCGAATGGGCGTTGGATCCGAGTGAGTTGATTGGTACCAACGTGCCCCTTGGAGAGATGGTGCATGACCTCTTCCACATCACCACGACAGACCCCCTTCCTCCGGCTCTCCCCGACCTCGAATTCCCGATCAAGCTGTGCCTCTTAGGGGATCCTTTCGCGGGAAAGACTTTCGTCTCACAGAAGCTGGCGGACCACCTCACTTTGCCATTGCTCGAGCCTGAGGTGCGGCTTCGTAGACTTCTCTCCATTCGCGACGTCCTGTCGCTCACCTTCTTTGTTTGTGGCACCCCATCATACACTTGGTGTCCTGAAGTAACTCGCTGTGCTGTGAGTAAAAAAAGTGCGAGCGAGTGCCTCGCTTATCGTGGACGGCTCAAATATCCAGATGAACTGGCTTTAATAGTCCAGCTGTACGGCTTTAATAGGCCAGATGTACGGCTTTGCGAAACCTGTAACCTGAACTTGGCTCACACGCTGGCACTGCTGCTGTTTCATAGCTGGGTTGGAGTGTGTGGCCGCTGATGAGGTTCTCGGCTGTTGTGTATATTATCTCACGTGGCTGGCAGCGGCACAGGGAAGTGCAAGCTTGCCAAAAGCTCTTCTTGATTCTTTCCCCCTCTTTGGCTGTGCTCAGGCCTTGGTGGCAACCGCGATCGAGGAAGCCGATCGTTACCAGAAGGAGGAAATTCCAGCAACCCCGGCGGAGGAGGCACCCCCTCCCACGGGCGAGACCCCTCCTCCAGGAGAAATTGACACTGCTTTGGATGACGGTCCTCCAGGTTTGCTCACCCTCAGACGATACTCCCAGAAGCGAATTCCCTCTCCCCTATCTGTTTGCCTGCTCACTGATGCGTGCTGTACGGCATTGTGCAGGAAGCGGAAAGCCCGGACGAGAGCTGATTTGTGATCTGCTCCCACCTTTCCTTCCCCTCCTGACGTTTGCGTCTCATTGGCTTTTGTGCAGATCCCCCACCCGAACCGGTGATCCCCACAGTGGTGCAGCTCGGCCGGGAGGCGCGCGCGGCGCTCGAGGACGGCCTGGATGTGCCAGACGTTATCATCGTTCGGCTCATCGTGCAGGCCATCATCAAGCTTAAGGATATCCCGAAGGCGGACACACCTATCCCTGTCGTCTCCACGCCCCCGCCTGCCGCGAAGGGCAAGGACAAGGGGAAGAAGGGCGATAAAGGTAAGCAGCCGTGTTCAGCGTGCTCGCGGCTCTGTGCGGGGGCCTCCCATCATTTGCGCCCACAGCACAAGGCGGCCATGCTTACACGCGAGTGTGGCCACTATTGACCAGAGGGTAGGGGGGACCTATGTCCCTCACTCAGGCTCTCCAATGCGCCGGGCCTTTAGTAGACCGCGCCTCCTGTAGACTTCCGAGGTGGAGTGAGGTGTCTTCAATAGGGCTGCCAGCGTCTGTGCCCCGGTGCGGGGAGGTGGAAGCATGCTATCAGTGCCGCGGGGAGCTGGCCCTGGGGACAGTGAGACCCTCGTGCGCGCTTCTCTGTGAGATGCGGAGAGCCGCCGAGACCGATGCTGATCAAGATAAAACCGTGCGGCGCCGAAGCTCGAGCCCAGTGCTCAGCACCCACCAGCAGAGTGTGAATCTGTTGGGACAGATGCGAGATGGTGACGTGTCACGTTGTGCACGTTTTTTTCCGCAGGGAAGGCCCCGAAAGTGAATGAGCCCCCGCCGCCCCCGCCAGTGCCGAAGGGCTTTATCCTGGATGGCTTCCCGCGCACGCAGAAACAGGCGGTGCTGCTGGAGAAGGCGCTGACGGGGCTGGACTTAGACTACGAGGCGTCGGTGAAGGCCAAAGCGAGTGTATTGGCTCCGCCGCCGAAGGACCCCGCAGAGGACACCCGGCTCTTGGTGTCCGGGCTGGACAAGGTGGTGGCCCTCAAGTGCAAAGATGAGGCAGTGGGGCTGAAGCGGGCAGTGGGCCGCCGCATGGACCCGAAGGATGGCAAGATTTACCACCTGGAGTTCGATCCACCCCCGGCAGACAGCGCCGGGCTCATGGAGCGCCTTGAGGACCACATCGGCCCCCACAACGACACCGCTCAGGTACCCGTCCTTCAGCTCTCATCCTGAGCCGCTGCCGCCCTGATCTAAGGCTTGGAGGAGGAACCATTTCTTCTTTGAACGCTCCCGATGCCTCCTGATCGGGAGGCCCTTCTTACTGGCGCCGGTCATTCGCTTCTTCCACTGATATATTTTGACCGTTGGTTGCTTGTGCTGATCATGATATCGTCCGCGTGTTTGTATAGTCGCCCTCTCCGCCATGCTCCTGCATACGTCGTTCCCACGCGCCTTGTGGCTGGATCCCACCGCGTGTAAGAAAGTCTAAACAGCGCTTTTCAGCATATCCTCCTCACAACTCGTGATGCTTGTCTGTGCCTCTGCCCTGTTCACGTGCCTGGCTGTCACCTGATGCAGCCTGAGGTTGACAAGCCTGGGTGGCGCGAAGCCCTTACAGAGATGTAAGCACTCAGTAGGCATCAGAAACGGTAGGGGGTGAGCAACCTGTCGGGTCCGACCTTGGATCGCCGAGGCTTACCTTTTGATGCCCTCAGGCTTGCGGCGTGGTGTGCAGACTGCTTACCCTTAGAACCGCAGTCTGAGTGAGCCACCTCAGCTCTTGTGGCACAGCTCAAGGGAACACTTGATGGGACTCTCAATTTCAAGATTCGAGATTGGGTATGACGAGCGTGGTGGATGATGGGCATGGTGTCGTGTGCAGGCTCAAGCACGATTCACAACGAGCACAGCGGAGACGCCCGCGCTGGATGCATGGCTGGGCAAGTTCAACTCGCTGCTGATGCCGATGCCGGCGGACTCCGTGCCGAAAGAGGTGTACGAATCAGTGAAAGTGGTGGCGGACGGTGTGCTCGAGGCGAAGCAGGCGTTGGAGGAGACGAAGCTTGCGGCGAAGGCCGCGAAGGCCGCGCGGTCCTCTGCGGAGGCGGCGCAGGAGTCCGCCACCCAGGCGAAGGCCTCGGCGGAGGCGGCGGCGCAGCAGCTCCTGGTTGCGAAGATGGCCGAGGTAGAGGCGACAGCGCAGCTGAAGGAGAACGAGGAGGACCAGGCGGCCAAGGAGATGCTCAACGCAAAGGCGGCCGAGGAGGTGGCGGCGCAGCTGTTGAAGGCGAAGGAGGCAATGAAGGTGGCGGCGGACTCGGCCGCGGAGGCAGCAGCTGCGACGCAGAAGGCGGAGGAGGCGGTGGCGGCGGCGCAGGCGTCCGCGGCAGATTCCACCTACGCAATTCAATCAAAGATCGCAGCTGAGGAGGCGGCGGCGCAGGCGCAAGCGGCCGGGGAGGCGGCGGCGGCGGCGCAGGCGCAAGCAGCCCAGGCACACAAGGACTCCACTGAGGCGGTGGAGCTGGCGGAGCGACGAGCGCGCGGGGAGCCTGAGCCACCGGAGGAGCCGCCCGCCCCGGTGGAGGAGGAAGAGCCGATCGACATCATGCTCATCTCGCTGGTGCCCGACGACTTCCCGTTGCCCGTGGACAAGAACTTGGCAGCCGTGCTCTATGACCAGTGGCAGCTGATCGAGACCAGCTTCCTCAAGGTGTCTGCCTCCCATGCATCCTGCCCCGAGTCTGTTCCATGTCACAGAATACGACATGCACCCCAGGCTTGCAGCACCTATGGCGTCTGGTGAATACAGTGCCTTGCCAAACGCGGGCTTGGGTTGCTGCTGTCCGCGATGTGGGCCTGTGCTGATGGATGTGCGGAGGGACGGGCGTGGATGACACAGGGTTTGAAGCACACGTTCTGTAACCTGCGTGAGGAGCGCGGCATCGCCCTCGGCCACTTCCAAGAAGTGAAGAAGAACTTCCTTCAGTACCTGCGCCGACCCGACCGCAAGCAGAAGCTGCTCACGGACTTTCAGCGAGAGTACAATGCCGTGGACCTCGACCTGCGCCGCTACCCTGATGCTAAGGTGCATGCGCGAGCCGCCCCTCCACATCACCAAAGTGACCCTCCACAGAATGCCAAATCAACAAACAACGTCCCAGGCAATGGAGGCTTGTGGGGAAGGTGCTGTCGGGAAGGCGCGCCATTAACTCCTCATCCTGGAAACCGAGGTCGGCGTGTGCAAGAAGCGGATTGCAGTGGCGCTAGCTCGGACCTCGGGCACCTCAGCTGTATCCTCCCGGGGAGTCCTCCATTTAGTGTGCCGCACTTTTGGTGCACCTCAGCTGTATCCTCCCGGGGAGTCCTCCATTTAGTGTGCCGCACTTTTGGTGCTTTGCTCTGTGGAGCAGTGGGTGAATGTGGGGCTACGGGGGAAAGGCTTGAATGCGGAGCACGGGGGGGCTGCTGGGGGGCTGTGGTGGCAGGGAGAGATGCTGTTGCGTGCGGAGGAGTTGAGAGACACGCTGTGGGACATCTGCGACAAGAAGCTGGAGGAGAACGAAGGCGAGCGCGACGCCATCATGAACGACAGCTGGGTGGCGGACCACACCGCCTTGCTGGCGGTGCAGTTCATGGCATTGACACAGCTGGAGGCGGACAGACACAGCGCCACGTGTGCCGTCGTGGAGGACTACTACCGCGCGCAGTGCCACTTCCCGCTGCTGGCGCGGGATGAGACGCAGCTGGTGGCACCCAAGGGGAAGCTGGTGGATGTGAGCCAATGGGTGCCCGACTCGGAGCCCGAGCGCCCGCCCTCCCGCAGCAAGGCAGCGACTCCCTCCAAGAAGAAGAAGGGCAAGGAGGAGGAGCCGGAGGAGCCAGACGCCCCTGCCTGGCTGCTGCCCCTCATGGAGCAGACGCCACAGCTGTACGACGCAATCCGGAGCGCGCTGGACCTTACCCCGGAACGAGCGGCGGCCAAGGCATTGAAGGTGAGCTGGTGTGAAGGAGCTGCATGCACTTGTGCTGTCGTGCAGCCCTGACAGGCCCTGCGGGTGGTCCAGTGCGTGGCGGGTGCGCGGGGGCTTGAGGCGAGCGACTGACGTGGCGGAGGGGCGGAGGGGGGCGCCCGCAGGACGCCGCGGAGGCTGAATTAGACAAGAAAGGGGCAAAGGGCAAGAAAGGGGGTGAAGTTGAGAAAACCGATGACGACATCTTGTTAGAGCGGCAAAATATGGCAGTTAAGAAGGTAGCACAGGCGACCCTGGAAAGGTGCTGCCCCTTCCCCAGCTAACCAGCGAGCCTGCCCCAAGCAGGAAATGCCTGGCAGTGGATTGGAGTCTCCGTGCAAGAGTGGAGTTTTGAGGGCATGCATGCGTCAGCGAATGCTGTGAGATCCGCAGAGTCCTCTTTGGGTTACTCGTAGCCACTTTCCGAAAATAGAATGCAAGTAGTCTATGCACAAAATCTGGGAGGAGCATTCAATGCTCGGAGGCAGCTCGCACGCCCGACTGAAACCTGCCGCTGTCCGATTAGCGAGGTGGAGAAACCTCGCTGCTTGGAGAAGGCTGCTCAGAGGCGATCGGTGATGTGGGAGGGCCGCCTCAGGGAGGGACAAATCCTAGAGCGACGGCTGGAGAGGTTAGCAACACGCGCCCAGGTGTACCTGGCAGAGCTGAACGAGGCGGCGTCCATGACCAGGAACCGGCTAGAAGGGTGGATGGCGCAGCGCTACCAGGCGGAGTGCTCTGCCGTATCCGCGGTGGTGGCTGTCATCCGCACCGCCGCAGATGCTGAAACAGAACTTCCACATGATCTCAGGTACTGCTCAGGCAGCGTCCCTGGATCCTGGAACTCTGGAACTTCCTCACGATCGCAGATAGGCGCGGAACGCTTTTTCGAAGATTCGAAGCAATATGCTGTTCGGGATGGGGCGCTGTGTCCCTGCCCCGCATACTCTAGGGTTGCAAGATCTGCGTGGGCGGCTGTGTGAATTCCACGCTGTGTGGCAGTGATGGACAGCAAGGCAGACTTGACTGACTGGTGCCTTCGGGGAGATACGAAGGCGTATTCAATGGTGATCTGTGGGTTGTGTGAAAATCCACAGGCTGGAAGGGGAGGACTTCATTGAGAGCATCAACGCCCTCGGCCTGGAACCAGAGCCCCCAGTTCCACCGCCCCCTCCCATGGAGTCACTGCCTCCACCGGGCACACTATCCTGCAAGCAATTGGAGATGGTGGCACAGGCTTTCCAGTCGTCAGCACCGGCGGGGATCCTCTCAATAGCAGACTGCGCGGAGCTCCTTGCGAAGGTAGGATCAGAGGAGGGCGGCATGGGCCTGCCTGCCATCTGGGCTTCCGTCTCGGCAGCAACTATCAAGGTTACCTTCGCACCTCCGCCCCTGCCCCGTTACTATCACGCATGCACCTATTGTCCGATCTCTGTTCTGGGGAAATATGCGCTCTGCAGAGACGGGTGCCTGGCAACGTAGGCAATGTAGGCATGATGAATCGGAACCCGTTCAGGTGGAGTTGTTGCATGGGCGTCATCAATCTCACTCCGGATATCAGCGATGCGCCATTTTGTATACTGATGAGCGAAATTGGAACACAGTGAAAGGTGTTCTGTGACGGCGGATGACAAGCTCCCAGGGTGTCCCACCGGGAGAATGACTTGCGACATCCACGTCACAGCAAGCAGCTCACAGAGAGATATGGGCGGGGATTGTGTGCGGGCAGACGGTGCTGCAAGTGCTGGATCCGGAGGACACGGGATACGTAGAGTGGCGGGAGATCTTAACATGCTTGATTGTGGAGGCATTCCCTAGCGTCATTACGGGCACAGCTGCAGACCTCGTCCAGGTGGCAGATGCACTCTCAGCCGCTGATAAAGATAAGGATGGGCTGGTGACCTGGGAAGAGTTTGAGCAAGTCAAGTTCTGGTTCCAAGTAGAGACAAAGGACTTTGATAGGCCTGCATCCTTGAAGAAGGTGCTATTTACTTCCCTAGCGCAGAAGAACGAGAAGGGTACTGAACGCGTCGACTACAACTCTCTGCTGCTCTATCTGTGTGTGGCCGAGGACTTGAATGCCGGGTTGGAGAAGGCTTTCAAGGCGATCGGCAAAGCGACCGGCTCGGTCTCTATGGATCAGCTAACTAAGATCACATATCCGAGTGGCCGCGACGTGGGGGCTGCTGTCGGGCGCGGCCAGTATTCGCAAACCGATATCCAGGTATAGCAAACCACGCAACGGCGAGTTTCTGTCTGCCAAAGTCCATAATTTATGTGAACGTGGGTGGATTGCATTGAATCACTTTTGCAAGATGACTAATTGATGGTTCCAAGTTATCTTTGTGGAGAACAATAAAGGAGGTCCAGTGATGTCTCTTTGCGGCAAACCGTATTGTCAACGCTTGCCAGAGTCATCCGAGATCATACCTGGAACTTTTCTGACTGACATGTCTCTGACTGGTGCCTACAGGAGCTGATGCTGAGAATGTTAGAGCAGCTGTATGCTAAGATGGGGCTCTCGGGAGGTACATCCAATGCCAGTGCTAAAATAACATTCGCACAGCTGGTATCAGGCCCGGAAGGGAAAGCGTTTGCAGAAAAGATGCTCTCACGCTACATGCTGAAGAAGTTGGCAATCTCATGAAACCAATTCTGTAATTTTCACCATATATATACGCATATGAAACATATGTGTGCAGTGTAGATGTGGCAATGCCCTCTCCACACTTCAAAGACCTCTAGGCTGCGCTTGTGGCTGAGAAGGACTGGGAGTCTCTTCCTGGTGAGTTGAACCAGGGAAATTGATAAATAATGTATGTAGGAGCCCCATGATGTACATTGTAAGGTTGTGCTTTGGTTTGCATAGAGAGAAATACTCTTTTCTCTTCGCTGCTTCCGGAGCTGTCTCCATGAGTATTTTCATCACGAAAATTCGTGCCACTTCGACGGAAGTTTCGAGGAGACGAGACACTCACACGTGCGTTTCATAAGACTTGTGCAGCGACCGTCTCAAATTTGTGACGCATTTAGTACTTGTTTTTGTTTTCTGTGAGGCCAACTCCGTTGACTCTTTATTCTCTCCTCTGAGCTCACATATTATTCCCCTAATCTGTTAGCTCAGATGAATGCCACATCCGCGCACTAATTTCCCTAATAGTTCGTTAATCTCATTCTCACGAATTCAAACCCCCTTACCCTAGGGTGTCTCAACTACCGTCGTGTCTCCTGGCCGCACAACTCTCCCCCCTTAGGAGTGGACTTTTCCCTGAAACCACTGCTAATTCAAGCGGGGTCCTACATGCAAACCGCGTTGCACACAACACTCTAGCTGCATTGCTTGTTCCATGCGCTCATCAGCGTGGCCGCAGGGTTTCCGAAGATCACGCTCGTAACGCTCATCCCAGATGCACCCACGACTGCACACAATCAATCTCTAAGGCAGACCTTCAATCGTCTTCGTCTCAGTGCTCTCGAAGACCTCCCGCATTTCAAGTCAGTTATCACGGCCGCAACATCTTTTACCTTCCTGCACCGTCCAAATGTCAAGTGCTGAAACAGGTGCCGTAACAAGTCGTCGTCCCTAGCTAAACCTGAGGGGGGGAGAGACTTTTGGGAGTGCCAGCCGCGTCTCCGCCGGCATGAGCTTTTAGCGGACTTTCTTGCGTAGTTTTCTCCTGCTGCGTTTTCCTTGTCGTCCTGGCGTGACGAGCCCTTGGGGCGTTGGGGGTGCGCTGCGATAGTGGGCGACCCCCGCCCCCGCTGTGGTTATTCACTAGCCTGCGCAATAAGGTTACGAAACTTGCCTAGGACATGGTCCTTATTATTGGCGTAAGTGTTTTTTATCACGTTGAAATCCGGAAGCACAAGTGGGCATAACCCCCATCTAAAAAATCTTCAAGATGGGCTGAAAGCGTAAAATGGATAACGCGAAAGTTATGCACCTTTTAGCGAGCTCTACCCACAGCCTCTCATTTGTGTCGCGAGGTCTTTTTATTTGTCCTGTCGCAAAAAGATTCGGCTATATTAACGACGCTTCGCAGCTTTTTCAAAAATATGTTGTTTTTCATTTCGTTTCCCTTAAAGGAGCGGATAAACAGGTTTCCCGGAAAAAAGTGACATCGACAGGCCACACCGCACAAGCTCTCCCTAAAAAATTATGGCGTTGGAAATTTCCCAAAATTTTCCTACCATGTCAGCAGTCCTACCCCGGATTGTTTCGAGCGCTCGCGCTTTACCGGCCAATCATGATACGATAGCATCTGAGGGATACCACGAATATGGGTCATAAGCGGAATAACCAATTGTAATTTTTGACACAAAAATTCTAAATGCGATCGATGCTCCAAGGCCAGAGGTGTGCGTCTTGGGCGAAAGCTCCCGCGTTTAATCTAACGGGTTTACCGATTTCAGCAGTCTTACATAGGATTGTATCGACCGATCGTTCGTAACCGACAATGAAAGACGCGTTTAACAATTCAAAATTATACCACGAAGATATGCGGAATTTCCAATTATGAATTTGTCGCAAAACTTCTCTAACATAACAGTTTTACCGATCTCAGCAGTCCTACACAGGATTGTATCCACCGATCGTTCGTGACCGACAATGAGAGACACGGGTAACAATTCCATATTTTACCACGAAGATATGCGGAATTCCTATTTGTGAATTTGTCGCCAAACATCTCTAACAGTTTTACCGATCTAAGCAGTCCTACACAGGATTGTATCGACCGATCGTTCGTAACCGACAATGCGAGACACGGTTCACATTTCCATATTTTACCACGAAGATATGCGGAATTTCCAATTATGAATTTGTAAACGATTGCGAATTCACGATTGAAGATATCTTCGTTCAATCGAGATACGATATGTACCATGCCATAATATCGCGAATTGTTAAGCTGAACTTATTATTCTTGAAGTCCGAGTCTTTTGCGGCGCCTTTTGCAAGTCTGTTTACACCACCTACTGTTCTGAGCCCTTTGTATTTGTTTTGGCGGACTTTCTCTTTTTACAATGCAATGCGTATGGGAAAGTGCATGGTGCTCGCGGCAAAACCCTCGCATGACAAAGATTGCCGCCTCACATCCCGTTGATTTGTGTCTGATTTCTGACTTTTTCGAGCAGCCTCGGTTTCCGAATGTGCAGAGATTCCTGGAAGCTGGTGGGGCGTCCCCACTGCTCGAAGGTTTGGGATCTGTTTCCAACATCTCTGCTGAGCATCGCTTCGTGTTTTGTTCAGGATTCCGATTTTACGCTTGGCCTTTTTTCAGATGTCCCAGCAGTTTTTTTTCTCCTGCACAGTTAAATTGTGGGACGCACGAACACGGTGACCGTACGGGCAAATCTACAACACGGGTTCGCTGCGGGTGTGCAATTTGGTTGGAATAGAAAAGTGACAATCCTGGAATACAAATTTGAATTCTGAATTTTAATTTACAGATCTGCCTAAAACATTCTTCCGCCTTTCAAGAATGATATTTTCCAAAATTTCCCCCACTCGGGACTTGTGAACCACTTTGGTGAGGTGGCCTCACCAAAGTGGCTCACCAAAGTGGCTCACCAAAGTGGTTCATAAAATTCACACTGCTGTAACGCGCAATGCGCTGGGTATTCTGAATGATGTATGACATTTTTGTATATATAATTTATATTTGGGAACTACCGTTTTCCCGACACAACTGACATGGCAAGAAAAATCCAGCGCAGATGAATATGGCACTTCGATTAAAATATTTTTCACGGCTGAAATCGCTCGAAAACCCATGATGTGTTAAGTACGAGAGCCCGCCGCATTAAGCCCCCCTTAAATTCTCTTTTCGTGATTATTACTGGCCATACGAGCCTGAAAAGGTCCAACGTCCAACTCTATAGCCGATGTGGCGCAAAATCATTCACGTCTTGGATACATTACGTGATTCATTAGACGGGCGAAATTCGGAACTATAATCTCATTCATCTGAACCGTGCACTGAAAATGTCGTAATATCTTCATTTAATCGTGCGTCCCCGCGAAAAAGTCGAAGTGGGGTACGCCACATTTCTTGGGTGGCATATGACTGCTTTTTTGTACGGTATGTCATTTTGAGACGCAAAAGATTTGGTTTGGTTTTTGACAGATTCACCTCTCGCATACGTATGATGCTCGCAGTGTCACTGTCCCATTTTACAGCAGATGTCGCTTAGAGCATTTTGCGATGTACAGATGTTATTTGTTAACTATGAAATTTCAACTTAACGCGGAACGCTCTCTCTCTCTCTCGCAGTGAGACCCCGTACAGCCAGGCGAAGTGTGACATGAGGCAGTCTAGGTGGGTGCAGTGATCCAGAGGCGCCACGTGTGACATGCGGCAGTCTAGGTGGGCGCAGTGATCCAGAGGCGCCACGTGTGACATGGGCAGTCTAGGTGGGCACGGTGATCAGAAGGCGCCACGTAGCCTGACATGAAGCAGGCTAGGTGGGTGCGGTGATCCAGAGGCGCCACGTGTGACATGTGGGGCAGTCTAGGTAGATTTTGGCCCAGTGATCCAGAGGCGCCACGTGTGACATGAAGCAGTCTAGGTGGGCGCAGTGATCCAGAGGCGCCACGTGTGATTTTTAAGATTACGTGTTCATCTAAGTAAAATTTTCCTATCTAATATTATCACATATTTCTACTGAGTCAGGGGGTATTCGCTTCGCAAAGAATGATGG